>CACVBM020001111.1:0-146200 GCA_902728155.2 Microthlaspi erraticum
ATCATATCTACCAAAATGCCATCAGCTTTTCTTTTTTTCTTTTTTTCGAAAATAATAATGTTCAAACCAACCTCATCTTCTACACTTATTTACGAAAATGCCATCAAGTTCAATTCACACAACAACCATTCTCAACCATATTCAAGCTTTTTAACGCTTCTTCTTCCCTTTTACACCACCAAAATCACACAATATTCTCTTATAACCTTCCTCTCTAACTTATTCTCTCCAATTTCATAACAAAAACTCTATAATCCATCTCTCAAAAATATAAGATCTTGTATGATGCCATTTGCGGTCACCAAGCTCACGGCAATGGCTGGGCTTCTCTGCTGATGGTTTAAATCGAACTAATCCGTCGTCGACGCAACCAAACAGCTCATCAAGGTGACTTTCCGTTCATTTTCGTGAATTTCAGATCTCCGGCGCGATGTAGACTTCACTACGAAGTCAACATGTCAACGTGGGGTACACTAACTGCAAACGAATTTTTAAAATTTTGGAGAAGTAGACTTCTTCAAGAAGTCTACATTATTCCTTTGACAAAAAAAAAAGGTGGACCCGATGTGTAGACTTCACTAAGAAGTCTATTCTTTAGGAGGGGTACACTAACTGCAATTGACCAGACGACGACTTTCGGGTGCTGAGGTCTACACATGAGTCTACGCATCAGGGGTATAGTTTTGCAATTGACCAAATCACGACTTTTTGAAGTAGACTTCTTTTTTAGACTGTAGACTTCACGGTGAAGTCTAGTTTGACGCGTAGACTTCTTCGTGAAGTCTACTTTGGGAGTAGACTTCATGGAGAAATCTACTTCTGCAAAAAGAAATCAACTGGTCAACGAATGAATAGTAACTCGGGGTACACCAACTGCAAACGTTGTTTTACGAAGTCTACTTTTCGTAGGAGACTTCATATTGAAGTCTACTTATCATTGTTGACTTCAGCCTGAAGTCTACTTTGAGAAAAGAAGTCTACTTCAAAAAGTCGTGATTTGGTCAATTGCAGTTAGTGTACCCCTCGACTTGTTGACTTCCATTGTAGACTTCCCAAAATATTGTTGCAGTTAGTGTACTCCTAGAGTAGACTTCCTAGTGAAGTCGTAGAAGTCTACTTTCTAACTGTATTTTAAATTTGATATTTGTGTATTATGAATAACTAATTTTTAAGATTTTCTTCGACAATAAGTTGTGTTTACCTGTCTAGTTGCTTGTGTAACACTTTGACGTGCTTAATCATTATATTTTGAAGGGAATCAAACTTTTTGTTTTTGGTGGAGTTTAGGTGAAAATGTAGTAGACTTCGTTATGATGTCGGTGAAGTCTACTTTGTTACTGTAATTTAAATTCGATATTTGTGCATTACGATCCACTAATTTTTAAGATTTTCTCAGACAATAACTTGTGTTAATCTGTTTACTGACCTGTGTATCATCTTAACGTGTTTAATCCTTATATTTTGAAGTAAATCAAAGTTCTTATTTTCGTTGGATAGTAGGTGATAAATCCACTAATAGTGTGTTATGTCTTTCTCGTCTTTTGCAGAAAATGGTTTACGTAACAGAGTGGATGACGACAAAGGGAAAGTCTTCTTACTCGATATCTAAAATAATAATGTTGTGTATTCCAATTCTTTTGCAGAAATGATGTACGTATAGCTGCTGTTTATGAAAAATGAGAGAGGAAAGACAACAGATCTTGGTATTTTGAAGTGGATGACTATAAGGGGAAAGATTGTTCTCATTAAGAGATGATTGTACTCATGATGAACTTGTTGAAATGGCAAAGGAATTATGGGATGGATAAGAATGTTGAGCTTATAGAGCAGTTTAAGTTATTTTAGCTTATATGTGTAAGTTCAAATCTAAATAAAGTTATTTTGGTTTCGGTTTTAACTATATCCAATTTGAATTGGTTCAGTTTTTAAGCTATGTTTACAGAATCTAAGAATTGCTTTTGTTTATGCAGAGAAGCAATAGACACTAATAGTTGGCAAGTGAGAAAAAAATTATTACTCATCAATATAACTTGTAATCTTATACAAGAGAATTATATAATGTTTACATCACAATAATTTTACAAGTGAGAAATTATAGAGGATTATAATAGCATATTGAGACATTGAAACCAATTGCAACTTTTTTAGCTTATAGCTTCATGTAAGCGTGACTTCGCCCCATCCTTGCGTTTCCTCTCGTCCTCTCTGTGCTTCACCTACAGTTCGTTCTTCACAGTGCTGCAGCATTTTCCTATATAGATCCGATTAGCATCAAACGATAAAACAAAATTTTTCTTGAAAACCATAGAAACTCAAGCACACAAACCATATGGAGAAAAACCTTTAATAACAAAGTCCAGGATCAATCGAATATCAGTTTCAGTTTGTTATATGAACTAACCTTGTTTGATTAAAAATATTGCACGCAAAGCATAAGTGAAAAGGTCAATAATATCTCAAAATCTCATCATTGCTGCGTTGGAATATCAGTGACAGAAGGAGGATCTCCCATTGGTTAATAGAAAATTCCCTTGGGAATTATTAGGGTATAGAGAGAGCTCACCAGCTATGGAGGCGTCTGTGAAGATTGATGGTGACAGAAGAGACTAGGGTATATAGGATCTCCCAATCGACTTGAGAAACTTGTCATAGGGGACCAAAACAAATCATCAGTGCGTAAAGCACAAATATGTGAATGGAAATAAAAACTGAGAAAAAAACCATGGTGGTGAAGTATACTGAAGAACTCTATCGTTGCTGTCTACATATCCGAAATAAAATAGAGCGGGAAATTGAAATTATTTTCTCAGTTTTTATTTCCATTCACAGATTTGTGCTTTACACACTGATTATTTGTTTTGGTCCCCTGTATACTGAGAAAAAAACAGCAACAGTAGACTTCTTTAGTATACTTCACCACCATAGGTACATTAGTAATTGTATCGCTCGATTTATTGTTTGTTTATAAAAGATAAAAAAAGTCACTAACCACCCCTTGGGGTATACCAATGGTCAAATATGTCATATGGGATATACCATTTATAAAAAAAAAAGTTTGGGTATACCAATGGTAATTCCCCCAAAGAAAAACAACTAAATACTCACATATTAGAATATATGAAGAGTCTCTTTTTATTCCCAACATAGTTAACATAGTCAGTTATTGTAAATATAACCTTTCGTTATTCAAATCAAATGAAGAATTTCTTGGGTAGGTGGAAAGTTTATATCAATGCTAGCCATGGAAGATGATCTACTGTTAAACTTACATGTTAATTTATAGAAACATTAAAAGTTTTGAATTTTAGAACTTGCCTCCATTAGCTTTCTTCTTCAATTGTGGTAGTGACGTGAGATTTTTAGATTTCCTCCAATTTTTTCGCTGATGTTCAGATCAAAGCTAGTCAACAAGTAAATTTAATACATTAAATGATGCTAATTATGCAGTGTAGAAGAACACGAGGAGATTACGACTGAGTAATTAAAAGAGATAACATGAAAAGAAATTAAGTACATTAAATCCTGCAGGTTTGGATTGGGTTTTTCTCTAGCCAGATGAAGATCAACACCAGAACTCTCTGGTCGGATCCGCCTTGGTTTCAGCTCGAATTGCAGTCCCGGCATGCTAGATCTGTGTGTCGATTAATCACAATTTGTATAAAAATTCAACCTTTTGGAACTCTATGGAATACTAGCTAACACTGGGCTACTTAATTTCTTCTTAATTTCACTTGTTCTCAGCTAATCAATGGTAAATCAATGCAAATAATTTTTCAGAAAAAGCTTGATGTTTGTGTGTCGTGAACTCGGTGAAGAAGAAGATAAAGGAAAGGAGATATTCTTATTTTCATAAAATAAAAAGAAAAAGGCAGAAAAACAAACTTAATTGTTATAAACTAATTAATTAAATAAAAGGAAGTGGACCCCACAAATGGGTCAGGTGAGAGAGAGAGGGAGGTGGCTACGAGAGAGAGGAGAGATGAGATAAGGGAGTGAATTTCTTGTATTGATTTGTATGTTTACAAGTGAGTTACACAACTCTATTTATAGTACATGAGAAATGATAAAATAATGTAGTCGGTCATATTCCTTAGGCAGCAAGTATTATAAGGATAAGCATTATCCTTTAACACTCCCCCTTGATTATCCTATATGAAGTTGCTGCGCCTCATTAAAACCTTAATGGAAAAACCCAATGGGATAAAAACCATGAAAAGGAAAAAGAGTACCGCGAAGCAAACTCCCCCTGAAAAATAGATATATCTTCTCTTCACAAATCTTGAAGACGACGCATTCCAATACTTGAACGTGCTTCTTGAACACTGTTAGTAGGAAGCGCCTTTGTGAAGAGATCAGCTGCATTGTCACTTGAGCGAACATACTGAATATCCACTTCTTGATTCTTCTCAAGTTCTTGAGTGTAGGAGAAAAATCTTGGAGGGATGTTTTGTCCTGTCGCTCTTGATGTAGCCTTCTTTGAGTTGAGTGACACATGCAGAATTGTCTTCGTATATGGTTGTTGGCTCTTTCTTTGTAGATACTCCGCTGGCTTCTTGTATATGTTGGATCAAAGATCTCAACCATACACACTCTCTATATGCTTCATGAGAGCAATGATTTCCGCATAATTTGAAGACGTTGCAACCAAAGTTTGTTTTTGGGAACGCCAGAGATCGCGGTTCCACCGTATGTGAAAACATAACCGGTTTGCGATCGAGCTTATGCGGATCAGACAAGTAGCCAGCATCTGCAAAACCAACTAAACCAACCTCGGGGTTTCTTGAATAATATAATCCAAACTCAATCGTACCTTGAAGATAACGGAATATATGTTTTATTCCGTTCCAATGTCTTCTGGTAGGCGATGAGCTGTATCTTGCAAGCAGATTAGTAGCAAAAGCTATATCTGGTCTAGTGCAATTTGCAAGATACATAAGTGCCCCGATGGCGCTCATGTAAGGTACTTCAGGACCTAACATTTCTCAGAATCTTCAATAGGTCGAAATGGATCCTTGTTAACATCAAGCGATCTATTGACCATTGACTACAGTCCGTTTATTGAGAGAGAATATTTCATTCTTCATGGCCATTTGCCATTTCTCCCAGTCCGGCCTCTTTTGGCACTCTGACACGGAAGTTGGATCTGGATCATCATTTTCATGATCGATCTCTTTAGCTACAGAAAAAGAGAACATTCCATCATCATCTATTTCACTTCTAGCCCATATTTTTCCACTTTGGGCGAAGGAGATGGAAATCTCAAATTTTTCTGTCTCTGGTTCGTCATCTTGACGAACCTCTTTATCAGGTTCTACAAGAACCTGTTCGGAAATGTCTTCAAGACATTTCGGTTCATCAGGAACCTTTACTCCACAATTCTTTTTCTTTCGGGGATATTTATCCTTTGATCCTATAGCCTCCCGCGCTTTAATTGAACCGGTTCACTTGCTCTATTCACATCAAAATGTTCATGAGGAACTTCTATTTTTGATGGAGCATTAGCAGCGGGGATATAGGACTTCGTCACCCTTTTCGTATCTGAACTCATGGCAACTGGTTAGCCAATCTTTGCATATGTATAATTTTCTGAACTTCCACCTCGCGTTGATTAGAAGGAGGATCAAGATAAGCCAAAGAGTGTGTACACCATTTGGTGATATCATTTGGTGATTCTCTCGACCCTCCCCCTAACGCAGGGAATTCATTTTCATCAAAGTGGCTATCGGCAAATCGTGCCGTAAACATATCACCAGTTGCCGGTTCAAGATACCTTATTATACTAGGGGACGAATACCCGACATATATTCCCAATCTCCTCTGTGGTCCCATTTTTGATCTCTGTGGTGGCGCTATTGGGATATAGACCGCACACCCGAATACCCGGAGATGGGATATATTTGGCATATTTCCAAATGCCAACTGTATGGGCGAAAATTTATTATAAGCACTTGGTCTCACTTGAACCAAGGCTCCCGCATGCAATATTGCATGTCCCCATACAGTGATTGGGAGTTTTGTTCTCAAGATTAACGGTCTTGCAATTAACTGCAACCGCTTTATTAATGACTCAGCCATGCCATTTTGCGTATGAACGTGCGGAACCGGATGTTCAACATCGATTCCCACAGACATACAAAAGTCATTAAAGGCTGCTGAAGTGAATTCACCAGCATTATCAAGCCTGACTTTCTTTATGGCATAATCAGGGAAATGCGCTCTCAACCTGATTATTTGGGCAATGAATCTTGCGAAAGCCATATTTCTTGTGGTCAAAAGACACACATTTGACCATCTACTAGATGCGTCAATCAATACCATAAAGTATCGAAATGGCCCGCACGGTGGGTTAATAGGCCCACATATATCACCATGTATTCTCTCTAAGAATACAGGGGATTCATTCCCAACTTTGGCTGGCGAGGGCCTAATTATGAGTTTTCCTTGAGAACATGCTTTACATGAAAACTCCCCCGATTGAAAAATCTTTTCATTTTTCAATGGGTGGCCACTCGTATTTTGCACAATTCTTCTCATCATGACTGAACCTGGGTGGCCAAGTCTTTCATGCCACACCCTAAAAGTGCTAGTAAACATCTGGTTTACTGCAACATAAGATTCAGTCATGTTGATTTTTGTGCAATATAAACCAGAGGACATCATTGGTAATTCTTCCAATGTTTGTTTCCTCTCCGTTGTAATGCAAAGATATTCAATGCCATTTTTGTTTATAGTCTCAATATGATATCCATTTTTGCGGATATCTCGGAAACTTAATAAGTTCCGGTGAGACTCGGGGAATATAGTGCATCTCGCACTTCAAATTTCGTTCCCCTTGGCAATGAAAAACTTGCACTCCCAGAGCCAAGTATTATCTTTGCACTACCGCATATAGTACTCACGCTTTCAGCGGAGTCTTTCATTTTGAGATAGGAGAAATACTTCTTATCTTTGAGTATTGTATGTGTCGTAGCACTGTCTGCTAGACAAGTATCTCCATCCTTAATCTCAAATCGTGGCACCATCAGGCCACTGAATTCTTTTGAAAACTTTAAACAGAATAACAAAATTGAAAGGCATAAATTGAAAGACAGAAATTTAGATCTGGGAGGAGACATAGTCATCAACTCCGCTACATAGAGGAGGTTTTCACCATCAACTCCGGAGGAGGATTTCCCTACCACTCCATATATATGATCTGAGGAGACATAGTCTACCATGTGATCATTTGCTCGGAGTAGGCAGAGCCTAGCTTCCCGGCTTTAATTTATTTGATCGAGGAGGCAGAGCCATCCATGACGATCAGCTCGGAGTAGGCATAGCCTAGCTTCCCGGCAGAATAGACAAAATATAATTTTAAATAAATTTGGACAGAATTTAGGCTTACCTCTGGGAATAAGATAGATCTAGACAGATCTAGGGTATAGAGGCAATCGTGCTGATAACGTGTTATAAACTAATTAATTAAATAAAAAGAAGTGGAGCCCACAAATGGGGTCAGGTGAGAGAGACAGGGAGGTGGCTACAAGAGAGAGGAGAGATGAGATAGGAGAGTGAATTTCTTGTATTGATTCGTATGTTTACAAGTGAGTTACACTTAAAAATGATAAAATAATGTAGTCGGTCATATTTCTTAGGCAGTTAGTATTATAAGGATAAGCATTATCCTTTAACATTAATATAATTAAAATGGTAAATAGCTATTATCTGTAAAAGTAAAGCAATCAATTAATAAACAAAAAATCCTTAGCTGCGCACTTTAAGTCAAAAAAATGATCCAATAGTTTCTATTTTTTTGTTGATCAAACTATTTTAACCCTTCATTTGTGTTGATCAAATTGCTTTAGTCCAAACGTTAGTCAACACAAATCAAGATTACTTTGCTAAAAGTTAACCATTGTTTTTTGTTGACTGTTTCGAACTTATTCAAAGAATCAAAATCTATCTTTATTAAATGAAAGCAGCTAATTAAAAAATAACAGGTTAAAAAAATAAAATCTGGCTTCCCCGCAATTCAATTACAAAATTCAAAGTAATTTACTTTCTAACCTTTCAACTTCAATCGTTTTCGTTTCGTCTGCTTCTTCTTCCCCTTCTCTCTGATTTGCTCCGTCGGTTGCGTCATGTCGTCATCCGATCCGCAGCATCACCGGACACCGATGCTCTGCGGTAGTAGTGATGATTCTCCTTCTGCTGGGCTTTTCGTTAGTGACAGCCGACGATGTGTCCTGGTCCGACGATATCGGCCTCAAGTCTCCTGGATGCACAAACAAGTTTCAAATGGTAATTCGATCTTCGTTCACCGGAGTTGATTGATCGATTTTTACTTTCTCCTTCCCTTTTTTGGCTCTTTACTCTCTGATTAATGCGATTCCACACACCGATTTTAAACATGTGAGCAGAGAGAGAGACCTGAATCATTTGTTGAATGAATGGTCGTTTATACAGGTTAAGGTGTTAAACTGGGTCGATGGTGTTAAAGGTGACTACTTTACTGGCTTAACTGCTCAATTTGAAGCATCGGTGCCTTCTTATGCTGATCAAAGCGTTAGGTAGCTTATTGGATTATTTATGACAAAGAAGGTTTGGGTTTTTTGGATTGAGATTTTTGTTTGTGTTTGGTAGCTTTGTATCATCTAATTTAGTTATGATTTGTTATCAGATCTTGATGAGATGGGATGTATGGAAAAGGATACATCTTTAAATGTAAGCATACCTGTCTTGATGATCTCTAAGTCAAGCGGAAATTGCTTATTGACCTGTTGATCCTCTCTCTTCTTCGCTGTGTAGTTGAGCTTCTGTTGTATGCACCAAAACGTCCTGTTGTGGACTTAACAGCAGGGTTTTGATTGCTCATGGCGGTTGGAACTGTCGTCATTGCATCACTGTGGTCAGAGCTTACAGACCCTGACCAAGCTAATGAATCTTACAGCATATTAGCAAAGGTTAGCCTTTTTTTTTCCTGCTGCTCCTTTTCTACTTCATGTCATCATGGTTTGTATGGGTGCTCACCATCTTTTTCTGCATCGGCGGCATGCAGGTAATCTTCATTGACATTCCGGTGGTTTTGACAGAATATTTAGATCAATGTGTGTGTGCTTTAACGAAACGGTTGTTGTTTTCAGGGTATGCATAACATCATTATGGCAGTTATATTGAGGTATTCTGAAATATTCGTAAATGTTTTCACTTCTCTCTCTTTCAGGTTAGCAGATCTTGACGGATATAAATTTGTGATCTGCCTGTAGAAAATGCAGAAATCTTGGTAAAAAATCTGTGAAGCACCCTCTGCTTGGGACAATGTCAGTGTTGTCGCTTTTGGTGATCATTTTTTGCTTGGCATTTGCTGTTTTCTGGTTTGTAAAACGGCACGCATCTTATTCTTGGGGTGGGCAAGAATATTTAGTTGGTTAACTTTTCAAAGGTAAATTAACATGGGAGTAGGGAGATGGGGATCGAGGGAGGAGAGGAAAGCTGATCTCTTTTTTAAAACAGCGACCAAATAGAAGGTAATGAAGGCTTATCATATCTCTCATTATTATATTTTTTGTAATTTGTTCAGTATTACGATTTCCTGTTGAATTACTCCTTCTCATGAGACTGTTTTGTTTACTTGATCAGAGATATGTAGGTTTGAAAAATATGATCTAAAGATTTCAACAGAAGTTTCTGTCTTTTCACTATTGTCTTCTTCTTCAAGCGCTGGATAAAATGGTTTTTGAAAATTGAAGAATAATATTGCTGAAGTTTTGTTTCATCAATAGCTAAAAAGATCAATAGACCATAATTAGTTACCAGCATTTGTAGTTGATCTACCCTAAATCTTTAACCTTTGTTTAGTAACTCTTACTCTCCTCATTTGCTCACTATGATTTGGTTGGAGGACGACTGGTATGTTGCATTTCTTGGTCTCCCATGTTGGAACTTTCTTCAAAGCCATATTATGTGCGTGCTCTGTCTCAGTCAATTCTCTGATAATCTCACTGCAGACAGTGGAGCAAGTCTGTCCTTGCATAACTGAATTTCCTAGCCAGCATGATTCCACATAAGTGAAACTTTCTGGGCTCTTCTGTTCTTGGCAATATGAATGTAGAAGTTACACTAAGGTGGTTCATTTCCTGTAAAGAGTTCATGCGATTTGCTCCTCAATTCAATCGTGTTTGCTGTTTGTTATATGAGAAATAGCGATTTTGAATGCATCGGACTTGAATTTGTTTTTCACAGGAGATTAAGCTGTAATCATTTTTAAGAAGTGTATGTAAAAGTGATTCCTGTGGCTTTCTTATTGTGATTCTTATGTAATGAAAGATGGGTATGTGTTCCTTTGTACAGCTTAGCTTCTTTTGTATATGTATATTTTCTATGTTGGATCCACCAATCACACAGCCCTACTTCTCAGTAAAGTGTGGGAGACATGATGTAATGATGAAAATAGTAATGCGTAAAAATATCAATGCAAGCCAGAAAGCCAACCAAGTTTAATTATCCAGTGAAAAGAGGGTCCCTGAAAAGACGATGAAAAAGACCGAAAGTTATTGAAACACGAAAATAAATTACAACTTCAAGCAAAAAAACCGAAGGGCAAAAATTGTTTCTCCCAGGTTTGAAAAGGTCAAGGCTCAAGGAAGTGGAAACTCAGACCATACGACGGGATATTTGTTTCGAAAGAAAAGTGTCACACTTTATGCAAGTTCATTTCACTCACACTGCGACCACACAAAAGCTGTTGTAAAGTATGTACATATAGATGTTGTAAAGATTCAAAGCTTTGTAAAAAAAAGTTTTCAAAGTTGCTGGAAAATTTGACACCACCGCTAAAGTTAAAGGAGATCACAGTGACCTTAAACGTCTAATTCTAAATACTTAAATCTAATTTATACTTAATCAAATTCCAAAAACGTAAGCAAAAAGTCTTGAACTCGATTTCAAAAATGTCAAGTACAACCGTTATAGCAATGATCTTTGAGCCCTTTATAACTCTTTACAAAAGAAGTAACTATAATTTGCTTCAGCTTTCCTCCACAATAGTAAAACAACATACGTGAGGAAACGAAGAAAATTGAATACAATGTAATTGGAATTTAGAAGAAAAAGCACGCTAATGAGAACACAAATAAACATGTTATGAATGAAGAATTGATTAATGACAAATAATGAAAACAAACATGCCAAAGAAATATATTAGAACAATAAGACATTATTAAGAAGTACTGAATTTAACATATGTTTACCTATA
Organism: Microthlaspi erraticum; assembly: GCA_902728155.2. Lineage (NCBI taxonomy): Eukaryota > Viridiplantae > Streptophyta > Magnoliopsida > Brassicales > Brassicaceae > Microthlaspi > Microthlaspi erraticum. The sequence goes on from CACVBM020001111.1 coordinate 11,234, forward strand.
GTGTTCCTTAGAACCTCTTCTTTTTTTCATCACGATGAAAAAAAAATTAAAAGATTTAACTAAAGGAGAGTAGATTGACCATACTGTTACTCATAAATAAAAAAAAAAAAAAAAAAAAAAAAAAAAAAAAAAAAAAAAAAAAAAAAAAAAAAAAAAAAAAAAAAAAAAAAAAAAAAAGAAAAAAAAAAAAAAAAAAAAAAAAAAAAAAAAAAAAAAAAAAAAAAAAAAAAAAAAAAAAAAAAAAAAAAAAAAAAAAAAAAAAAAAAAAAAAAAAAAAAAAAAAAAAAAAAAAAAAAAAAAAAAAAAAAAAAAAAAAAAAAAAAAAAAAAAAAAAAAAAAAAAAAAAAAAAACAAAAAAAAAAAAAAAAAAAAAAAAAAAAAAAAAAAAAAAAAAAAAAAAAAAAAAAAAAAAAAAAAAAAAAAAAGAGAAAAAACATGAAAAAAGTTGATAAAAAAAAAAAAAAAAAAAAAAAAAAAAAAAAAAAAAAAAAAAAAAAAAAAAAAAAAAAAAAAAAAAAAAAAAAAAAAAAAAAAAAAAAAAAAAAAAAAAAAAAAAAAAAAAAAAAAAAAAAAAAAAAACAAAAAAAAAAAAAAAAAAAAAAAAAAAAAAAAAAAAAAGAAAAAAAAAAAAAAAAAAAAAAAAAAAAAAAAAAAAAAAAAAAAAAAAAACAAAAAAAAAAAAAAAAAAAAAAAAAAAAAAAAAAAAAAAAAAAAAAAAAAAAAAAAAACTAAAAAAAAAAAAAAAGAAAAGAAAAAAAAAAAAAAAAAAAAAAAAAAAAAAAAAAAAAAAAAAAAAAAAAAAAAAAAAAAAAAAAAAAAAAAAAAAAAAAAAAAAAAAAAAAAAAAAAAAAAAAAAAAAAAAAAAAAAAAAAAAAAAAAAAAAAAAAAAAAAAAAAAAAAAAAAAAAAAAAAAAAAAAAAAAAAAAAAAAAAAAAAAAAAAAAAAAAAAAAAAAAAAAAAAACAAAAAAAAAAAAAAAAAAAAAAAAAAAAAAAAAAAAAAACAAAAAAAAAAAAAAAAAAAAAAAAAAAAAAAAAAAAAAAAAAAAAAAACAAAAAAAAAAAAAAAAAACAAAAAGAAAAAAAAAAAAAAAAAAAAATAAAAAAAATAAAAAAAAAAAAAAAAAAAAAAAAAAAAAAAAAAAAAAAAAAAAAAAAAAAAAACAAAAAAAAAAAAAAAAAAAAAAAAAAAAAAAAAAAAAAAAACAAAAAAAAAAAAAAAAAAAAAAAAAAAAAAAAAAAAAAAAAAAAAAAAAAAAAACAAAAAATAAGAAAAAACAAAAAAAAAACAATAGAAGAATAACAATAAAAAAATTAGAAAAATATTATGTTATACTACATTGTTGAGAATGATTGATGATTTAAATCATCCTCCGTTGAAAAAAAAATCATTATCTGTATTAGTTTGATGTTCACTGGCTTGCATATATGCTCAGATTTTTGTTTCATCTTTAACAAATAAACTGGGGTGACGCACATCAGATTACTTTGACGCACATCAGATTACTTTAAGGTAGAATATAGCTTATCGATTTTTCAGCAAGTTATTCAATGGACCAGATTGATATAAAGATTAGCGAGCCTCATAATTTTGAGGTAATTTAAATTCAAAGATTTTGAGAGTTGTAACAGAGGAGATGAAGAGACTGTTGATCATGTAGCGTTAAGCGTTTATTCGTTTGTAGCGAAGATTTTGTTATCTATCCGGTTCTCATTTGGAGTGTATTGAGGTTATGTATCTGGACGTCGCAACTTTTGGTGGGTTCGATTTGCTCATGTACGTTTACTGTCCGGTTCTTAAATTATTATTGAGGTAAAGGTTAGTTGGTGACTTGGTTATTTCCGATCATAGAACTTCGACTATCAAATGCTACTATTTAACACTCTATCTTCTCCAGTCTGGTTTTCATATCTTTTTTTTGTAGGTTTAGCAACCAACTTATGTACGTTGATATGAGATTATGACATCTTCTGGGTCTAATGAATCAAGAGAACTTCGAGTTGTGTTACAAATTGAGATGCAAACGAGCATGTTTAGAAGATAGTGGAAATTTAAAAGATGGTTGACAACTTTCATATAAGCAAACTGGGAAGGTAAGTTTCAAGTTTCAACTCTCATCTTTAGACCTTTTAAATTTTATAGGCTCTCTTTCTTACTCAAGCTCAATGTCACTAATGATCAATGACAAAATAACTCTGTTTTAGGAACTGAAATGGGCTTTTAGAGAATTCGAAATTGGATAGCGGGAAAAGGCATGCGGCGATGCAGGGGAGTGGAGACAGTGTTCGGCATGTTACGTATCCGAAATTTGGAGTCTCAACAGACCTGCAGCTTGCCTCTGCCTTGAGTGATCACGTCATCAGAGCTGTCGTTTGCACCTGAGCTCACACTTTCTCTCACCGGTGAACTATTCATCTCCAATTTGCTTATGATTTGTATTTTTATCTTTGGTGATTCTCCAAAATTGTATACCTTAGACGTTGCAATGCGATTTGGTATATATGTATATGACTGAGAAAAGCAGAAAAATTTGTAAAGTTCTAAGTTTGGAGAACAAATCTGTTGACTGATGAGTTGAAATATGCAGAGAATTGGTATCTCAATGATTGATGAGTATGAGTAATTTTAGTATACACCGTTTTCCAGTTATAAACTTGTGGTTCTAGCTGCAAATTAACAGCATTAGTGTCACCTTCGATGCGATTATAAAATATATGACTTTATATTTGTTCCGTGGTGTTTTTTTACCAGTTTCATGTGAATGGTTTTCGTTGTTTTATTGTTCCGTGGCAAGTAATAGTGCAATACAAGCTTCGAGAGCGTACAAGCGTAAATTATAAGACTTTTTTACCTTGCTCAGCTACTTATGCAACTACTCCTTTTACAAACATGGTGTAAATACAAATTGAAGAAGTTATATCAAATGGATTAGAGAAAAGTGAGTATTTCTTTTGATAATTGTATCCACAAATAATAACAAACTCAGAAAATGTACACTTAATCAATAAAATATAAACATTAAAATTGTAATAGTAAATACTTAAATTTTGCTCCCAAAAAAATTAATTAATCTTTTTAACAAAATTAAATTTAATATACGTAGCGCGGGATACCATAGTAATTATACCATTAGTATATATTAGTCCCTATCATGTATCTAACTAGAAACTATGATAGGGAAAACTATTTTGGATGAGATAATATACAAAACTAATATTTTTTAAAAATTATTTTGGAAAGAAAAAGGAGATAACAAACGATGAAAGCATCATTTTATTAGCTATTTCAGGTAACTATATAGTAAACTAGAGGTACACAATAAATAATTCACTTGGAAATAGTCCAAATAACTCTTCAAAATTGTAAAAAAAAAAAAAAAAAAAAAAAAAATTAGAATATCACTTGAAGCATGGAAAAATGCATTACCAAATAACTGGTGATTTGTTCCCGATCCTCGATTAGTTGATTGCTAGAGTTTGTATTGAAACGTTAGATCAACTTTTTGTGTGATCGATGAGATAAACTCCAAAAAAATTCTATTTATTAGAAGAGTGTGTAAAATCATTAGGGTTTGGCTGATCCATGTGTTTAAATGAAACACATACGTTTTCTTTTGGTTAAAAACGTTCAAACAGATACGTTACAACTTACATGACATATAGAAGCCATTAAGATTCAATTAGAAATGAGTCCATTATTTGGTCTTTGTTTTTTTTTTTGTCAACAGCCTAAATTCCTACGACCGTACCTGGAGCGAGACCGGTGGAACTGAGTTGATGTAGTACACATTGTGAGGCTGATCCCGAGCACTCCGTGCTAGCTTGTCTACCTTCGTGTTTTCTGTTCGGGGGATGTGTGTAAGGGAGAATGTCTGGAACATCCTTCTGCATTTCTCCATTTCGTCAAGTAAAATCTCAAAAGCTGGCCACTCTGTTGGCTTGGACACCATCTTCACCAACTGAGCACAATCTGTTTGGAAATTTATCTATTGTTTGTTATGGGCTAACATACATTGCATAGCCCAAACTAGAGCCTCCAGTTCCGTCTGTAAGGGGGATAAACCCCGCCGTATATTGCTAGCTCCAACCAAGGTTGAGCCGGAGTCCGGATCGAAACTGTACCACCCAAGACCTGCCCGACATTCCGTCTCTTTCCATGCTCTATCAATCTGACACCACTCTCCCACCGGGACGTGCCCGGAGTGTGTGGAGATATCGAAGGGTAACCGTTGTATTCCAGTTTGGGCCGCAGCCCATGCTCGGGATTCTGTTAATGCAGATTCTATCACAACCAGCGGATTATGGTCATCATTTGAGAAAATCTATCAAACGTATTATAATTATGTAGAACTATCAAACGTATCGAGTGGAAGGTATTAATTTATGGGGTTTTCATGGTTATATTCTTGCCAATACATATGTTGAGTTTATAATATCCAAGGTTGGACCTTAAGTAATCCATGTATAGATCCAAATGGTCTCCAAAATAAGATCTATCGGGGTAAATTTTTGATTTATGTGTAAATATTAAGAAAACAGAAAAAAACTATAATAGAAATTCTATAAATTAATACTCGATAAATTAATAAACACGATAAATTAATAAAATATTCTGATCCTGAATTTGGACGGTGTAAAATATGACACAATTTGATAAGATAATAATATTTTTGAAACTCCTTTATAAAATATGATCCCAATAATATTATAAATTAATAATCACCATATAAAATCTTATAAAATATATATATATATATATAAATAAAATATACTAAAATATAAATTAATGTTGTTTGCTCATTTTTAAAGTTGAAATATTTGAAGCTCATATCTAGTTTTTCTTATTAGCTCACAAATTCCTTTTTTAGATGTAAGCAATTTGGAAACTGATTTTGATGAAAATGAAAAGCAATGATTTTTCATATCAAAGAACGTGTAATAAATGAAAGGTTGTGCGTTTCATATACCTCGCACACCTGAATACAATATGAAAACGAAAAGAAAAAATGAAGTTCAAACAATATGACGAGTACGAAAAAATGTAAACAATAAAGTAAATACATAAATATTGAAAAACATTGATAAAACATTTTTTTTAAGAAAAAAACAAAAAGATAAGAAAATATAGGAAAACTTCTCATTTAATATAAATAAAGTTTTAGAAGATTTTCATAATTTAAAAAGAAAAATTTAACAAAATCGATTAATTAATAACTCTATAAATTAATAAAATATCAAATTCCTGAATGTATTAATTTATAGAGTTTCAAGTGTATGAATATTGATCCAGAAAATCCTTTAAGTTATACGTTAAAACTGAACCGAGATGGTGTACATATGTATATACAGTAGAAACTCTATAAATTAATACTCGATAAATTAATAAACACGATAAATTAATAAATTTCTCTGGTCCCGAGTTGGGCCGGTGTAAAATATGACACAATTCGATAAGATAATAAGATAATAACTTTTTTTGAACTCCTATGTAAAATATGGTCCCAATAAATCATAAATTAATAATTATTTTTATTTTATATATATATACCCTAAAATATCTAACTACTAAAATATGAATCTCTCACATACCAAACATATATGGAAATTAAAAGCAAAAAAGAATTTTATATAATATGGCAAGTATGAGAAAATGTGAAGAATAAAGTAAATATAGAAATATCAGAAAAAGTTAAGAAAATATAAGTATAAAGAAACTTTTGATTTAATATTGAATTTATTTTTTGGAAAATATTTTTAGTCAAAATCTATATATTAATAACTCTATAAATTAATAAAATATCAAAGTCCCGACATTATTAATTTATAGAGTTTCTACTGTATCTATGTATTTATTTAGCATGTAAGAAAAAACATATTGCATAGCAACTTACAAAAAAGAAAAACATAAACAAAAATGACTATTATAAAAATTCTATATAGTATGTTCAAAATTTCGCTATTCGCTAATGAGTCTGTCGGTCACCAATTAGCGATTTTTCAAAAATCGCTGATAAATCGGAGATTAATTGGGGTGGAATATAATTTTTACAATATTTTCTATATATTTTAAAATTATATATGTATATAAGACATTAATATCTAAAATGAAAAATTATATGTCATACAAAAGATTATATTAAATATTTTTACCAATTCACATCTAATATGAAAAATCTTCTTATCCCTGGCGTCTATGTCTTCCATTGGTACACGCCCCTCCCTGAAAAATCTTGTGCTTTCGCTAGATTGAATCGAATCGGAAAAACAAAAATCAATTACATGAATTGAAATCCTTTGCTTATATAGGATGTTGTTGGAATTGTAGCGAAACTATCAGATTGTTGATTGATTATCTCAATGGTCATGTTCCTGAACTAAGACATTATGCACCTGGGTTCCTGTTCCCATCATTCTTGTCGTTGTATGGTTTTTTTATCTGTTTAAAGGGTGAAGAACTAAAGAAGATTGTTGAGGATTTGATAAATACATTTATACTTGTTTATTCACTGTTTAGTTACATGTTTATGTAGTGGAGTTACTTCAGATTGTTAATGGTAACGGTGTGGGGATGATTGTGAATTAGGCTGTGAGGCTTATCTGACTTAGACGTTTATGTTTGTTATAATAATGTTAGCATAATACAGAAATAAAACACAAGAGCAATCCGTGATGATGCAGAGATGTGTCACAAAAACTTGTTTATATCAAAGTACTTTTTTGGCAAATTCCAGGACTTTTGATGTTTTGTGTGTGCATTGATACTGTTGCTTCTGTATAGCTAGATAGACCTTCATACGCAGAAATAACAAGCTTCAACCATTTGTCCAAATTGTTGGTTCTGTAGATATTTGTGTTACATTGATCTTCTCCTCATGCCCATGGAAGAGTGATCGCTTACATGTTTCCTGCAGTAAATTGATATTCTTCTTATATTTGCAGGGAAGTAACTTTTGCAGAAAGTTGCAGAGTTGGTACCAAGACATCCGGAGAGAGTGAAGAAGCAGGAATCTCAGAAAGCAAAGAAACAAGAACCTCATGGTTGAGATTCTGCAGAAGCTGTGACATACTACAAATTCGATTGTTGAGCTTCATGGTTGCAGGCTCTTGCCAAGACATTAAATGTATGCAGTTAGTTTACTTGCAAGAGCAGTTTACATTTTTTTGTTTCTTAGCACCCCAATAAGATCTTCCCATTGGAGCAAAAAAATCAGAGAACTCTAAATAGAATGCAAATCATCCTTACTTAATACAACGTCCACCAGGTCCTCCAAACGTGAGAGTCTCTCTTGAAAAAGAATCTACGTACGAAAGATACATTACGTCATAACAGTCAAGATTGTCAACATGATGCCCTATCTCGTTGTAATTAATATCCTCTACTGTATAATTCGAAAGAACATATTTAAGCTGTTTCATGAAAGTTGGCCGAGTCAAATCTCCTGTCGGAAAATCTCCAGTTCCCATTGGTGGGAGTAGGGTGTCAGGCAATGTAGTTCCTGCAAGTCCACCGAAGGAAACGTCAGAAGCTCCATTTTCCATGTAAGTTTGACGTGGCCAATAGCCTATCATTATGGTTCCCATCGTAAACACCCAATTTTTTGTCACTGGATCCTGCATTACATGTAGATGTAGGTCCACATCTTTAGTTACTCATACTTGACTAAGACTTAATGGATAACAGTGTTTGATGTACCTGGGCAACAGAAAGATGGACAGTGTGTTCCCTTCCTCCTGAAACAACCAAACCAGGGTAGATTGATTTGTGAATCTGGACATAACCTCCTGGGCACAACGCATTGTAACATCCCTTTTCTTGTTTATCTGTCGACTGTAGTGCGTGTGTATATATATATATATATATATATTTTATTTTTTTGATTAAGGGAAATTTCAAAAGTACACCTTTATAGGTGTGTTAATATATAAAACCAGAGGAAAAACATCTAAACTATTATAAAACCGGAGGAACAAAAAATTACATTAATTCATTACTCAGTGATACTCACCATCCATAATGTCGTTAGTCTTGGACGGTCATCTCGATATAGTGTTGGATGCACCTATGAATCAAGCGAGAGAGGTGTTACTTTTGAAAATAAATTGAAACAATCCGATCAAAAGTGAACGTAAACTTTTTTTTTTAATTTGATTGAAATATTTTAATTTGTTAGAAATCCAGAAACTAAAACCGAATATGATTAGAAACTATTACAAAAACAATTCTGGAAAGAAAAAAAAAACTGAAATTTTCGAATATAACACTTAAGAATAAGTGTGACATTCAAAACTTTGATGAACTTTTTACTATTAAAAAAAAAAAACAACTAAGATTAGCCAACTGAGTTTGTAGTAATTTACTTACAGCCACACCGAACTCGATGCTGCTGCTCCTATTGTTTTCTTGAGCGGAAGAAATTATAATCCAAGTCTTAGTATATTGATATGGCGCCACTCGCGGCTTATAAACATCGAAAAACGCTTGTGCTCCATGCCATGTTTTTGGGGCTGTCGTATTTTCAATTACCTTGATCATTGCAGACTAGAAATAAAAACAAAATTACTCTCAAGTGTTAATATTACTCCATGTTAATGGGTGTTTGCAGCTTAATGGACTTACAATTGGTCTATACTCCGTAAGACCCCCACGATTATGTTCTAGGAGACGGCCTAAAACAAAGAAAAAAGTTGTGGCCATAATGAATTAACAAAAGAAAACTTAATATTATCTATTGTTTGCATTTGAAAATTGCCAAAAAAAATTATGTTTCTGATTCGTCTTTGTACAATTTCCAAAAAAATAAGCTTGGGAATTCGATTTCACATCCCCGCAAAAGGCTGAGAAAAAGCCAAATAAACTCGTTTTGTAGTTTTAAAATAAACAGTCCTAAAAAAACAACCTTTGATAAACAGGACTGTTGTATAATATATATCAAATTTTGTCAAGCTTTATAAAAAGTTAACTACAAGTGTTACATTAGAACTAAAAAATGACAGTTTAGGCTTAAAAACCTGAAAAGAAACATAAAATAACAAAATAAAAAAGGTTCAATGTATCACCATCAAAGTTGATTAATATAAAGCTTTTTACCTGCTTTAGTAAACTGTTGAGGATGGGTAAGATAATTGGTTAAGTTGGTTTTTGGTTTGTGAATCGGTACTTGTCCTTTAGGACATTCTTCTGATCCCTTCAGAGCAATATTTGTGATTGTGTCACCATTAGAAGTAGAGAGCATTGATAAAAGCTCTCGACTTGGTCTAGTCTACAATAAAAACGACAAAAAAACAGGTCCATTCCAACAAATTTGTTTATAATGAAAGCTTGATTTAGTATTTTTTATGGCAAATAAGTGATACCTGTATTTGGTGATCCTTTAATAGAGGGTGTTGTAATGCAGGTTGCTTGTACATAGAGACGCATTCGAACTCGGTTTCTTGGTCCTGCTGTACAATTTAACACTTTTAAATATGAGAAATTTGATAATGTGTTAGTATACGACATACTTGTTATAACTAACGTACCTGTCGTTTAGCATTACAACTGAGGCATATTATCCCTAAGGAGACTAACATCAACCAAAGAGAAGCCATTGATTTCTTTGTTTTTGTTTTTGGGAGTGTTTCTTTTCTTTTTCTATATATATATTGCATTGAGGGTATTGCATTGGTTACAAAAATAGAACATGCCACGTTCTTTAAGCCTACAAAATACAATATATGGGGAAACATATAAAAAAAAATCTCTTTCAGTAAAAACAAAATGCTCCAATAATTTCAAATTTTCGGTTTTTGTTGACCAGATTGCTTTAGGCCAAACGTTATTCAACACAAATCAAGATTATTTTGGTAAATAAAAAAGTTAACAGTTGTTTTCGATTGACGGTTTCGAACTTGTAGATTCAAAGAATCAATATAATTATACCTTTAGTAAATATTAGTACATGATAGGAAAAACGATTTTGTATGAGAAAATATACAAAAAGGGAAAAAAAAAAACTTTTATTTATTTATTTATTAGCATCATTTTAGATTTTGGAGTCATTATTTTGATGCACCCACACATTTCTCTGATTACATGTTCCCCGGCAAGGGTTTCATTTTTTCGTTATAGTGACTGAAATCAAAATGGGCGTAGAATCATATTTTCAAAAGTATGTTGTGCAATTGGACTTAATATCAAGTATTTGATTCTCTCTTTTCGTTTGGTGCTAAAAGCTTGTGCCTGAATGCTCTCATAGAGTAGCGGAAAACAAAAGAAGAAGAAACACAAGTTGGTACTACCGTGCAACAAAGTCACGCGAAAACGGCGAGAAAGAGCAATCGGAATCTGGAGTTCTTTTTTTTTTTTTTTTTTCATCATCAAATTGAAGAAGAAAATTTGGGACATAGTTTTGTGAATAAATATACAGAGAAGAAAGAAAATGTTGGAAAAGGTGTTCACAAGAGAGAGACATTCTAAGCAAGATAATTGTATATCTGAGGGTTGCTCTTGTCCCTCTCCAAGTATTCTCGATCGATCAGGCTCTCGATCCTCTTCTTCAGATCAGCCGGTTTTATCGGGAATTTGAGCTGCAAAATCACAAGAAAACATCATACGTTGCACATTTACAACAGTACTGACAACTCTCATCATCACAATAAGGGTCAAGTTACCTGTTGGAAGAGCTCAGTGATTAGAAGTGTATGGCTCAAGACTTTTCTTGTCTTCATAATTCGAACAATGGCTGCATCGATCTGTTATATAAGAGTAATGCCAAGGGAAAGTCATCTTCTCAGATCCTCTCTCGTTTCAGGAACCAAATTGTGAGAAAGATATGAAAAAAAACAGAAATCAAACCTGGTATTGTCGGTCCTGGAAAACTCTCTCTGTTGTACTCGTGTTCTCTTCTACTGTCTCTTTCATCTGGATTGCATTCACCTGCACACAGAACAAAAATTAATAGTTTGGTTTATTATATGCCACAAAAAAAAAAAGAATCAAGAGAGCTTGAAGTAAAATAAAGAATGATGTACCTTAATGCGATACAGAGGAGCTGCAAAGCTGTCATTGAAATCAAACTCATCCCCGTCCTGAACGTCTCTTCCCTTTGGATACTGAACAACATTTTACACACGATCAAAGCCACACAATCACAGTAGTTTCTGCATTAGTAAGAAATGTGAGTTAAACAGAGTCCAGAGTTGAGCCAAACCTTCTGCAGGACACGAACTTTCCCACAAGCAAGCGACTGCAAAGTCCTCCTCAGTTCCTTGTCCTCTATGCCAGTGGAGTCTTTGATGTCTTCAAAGCTAAGCCTCATTGCATCGTTAAATAACATCAACACAACAGCCTGAGACAATAAAAAGACAAACACACCTTCTAAGCAATGGATTCACAAGTAAAAGTAAAAGCTTGAAAAAGAAAAGAAAACAAGAGAGAATTGGACTGACCTGAAACAGGGAAACAGCAAGCTCCTTTTTACCTTTGGAGAAATCTGCCTTCAAAACACAGTGACCTAATGAATTTTGCCACATTAACCTCCTGCCACTGTACTTGCTTAAATAGAACTCTTTAAAGATATCCTACGATTAACAAACATATAAATTTTTTTAAAAAAGCTTGTAAGATAAAACTCGTTGCGCGGAAAGGAAAATTATATGAGAACTTCAAGTAAAACCTGATAGACATTTAATTCATGAGGAAGTTTAACATCCATAGGTGGATATGTTGGCCAGTACCTGCATTATGAATGGAAGGTTTAACAAGCTTTATAAATACGTCATGCTATCTGGTATAAAACCTGAATATATGTGATGCATAGTACATACCCCGTTGTTAAAACGTGGACACTCATCTCAATTCCTGATGGCAGTTTTGTTCTGGCCTGGGACGATTGTTTGAACGACTCATTGATTTCCTTGGACAATTCAATATCCTGGCAAAAATTTCAAGGAAACAGGTCATTAATTGTAGTACAGGCACAAACTTCCTTAAAGTAGGAGGCATGTTGCAAGATCATCCAACAATCTTGTCTAAGACTAGACTAGTAGTACCGACTATTAAACACCCTGACTTGGGATCCTTTTGTTTGTTCCTTTACTAAAACTCAAAGACCAACATACTAAGAAAAAAAAAGAAAGAAGGAGAAAGAAAGAGGACCTTGAACATTCCTTCGAGTTTGTTTGTAAACTGGCTACCACACTCGGTCTTAAGCTGTAGGTGTCACCAAGGTTGGGTAAGTGGATACGAACTTACCGATATTGAAAAAAATTCAGCGAGAAAGAGATACAGCCAGAAAATTAAATCAGTTTTTCTACCTTAGAGATCATGGATTTCTCAGCATCAATTGACGCACTCTTTCCCAACAGGAGTCTCTTTGCAAGATCCTTTTTGTAGAATGCTTCGAACACATCTTTACCCTTTGATCATAAAAAAAAATAGAAATCCTTCAGCAAAACTGAATCTAGATGATCATATAGCAGGTTTACGGACCATGCCATGGCCTGAAGGCAGTTATCTAACAGAAAAAAAACAGTAGTAGATAAGAAGAATCAGAAATAACCTGGATAAATCTGAACAACACCAAGACTTTTTCAAGGGTGCTCTCTAATTCTTCCTCAGAAGTACCCTTATTCCCAGCACGGAGCTTCTCGTCCAAAAATTTGGCGATAAGTTCAGCTGGCCGGTTCTGCAAAACAGACAACAAGTATAAATACTAGCCACACTACTGTAATAAGGTCCGGAGCCCAAAAAAGAAGTCAGTTATCGAAATTATGTTTGATAATCATACAGTGCCAAAAAGGTTTCAGGAAGATTTATAGCAATATAGTACAACTCCAGATAGTAAGTTCACAATTGCACCATTGTCATTATGAGGATGACTTTTCCACAATAATCAGCATGTCGTTAATATGAAAGTAAAATTATTAGCAAAAGATTATGCAATAACCAAGAAAATAAACATTTAATACCTGGCGAAGATTTATCAGATGCTCAAATGAATCTTTGATAGTGTTGCCAAATGATTCATTCTTGCAAAAGCTCTCTTCCCATACTATGTCAAGAGAAGCCTTGAAGTCCAATAGTGATTGTACCATATCTTTATCTTTCTCTTCATCCATAACGATCTTCTGACCAGTTTTGCGGATGTAGGAACTTAGCGCCTGCCTCAGAGGCTCTAGTGCATTGACCCTTAAAAACAGGGTGTACATCCTCTGGAGGTCCTCGGTACGGCGTCCATCCATTAATGGTGTGAAGCCCTGGGGAATATTCAGAGGTAAATAAGCTTGCAGAAAACCCAAATTTGCTAACCACAAGGATGACAAAAGAGTTAAACCTTATCGAGAACAGCAAGTATATGAAGCTCGAGAAGTTGCTTTTCAATAGTTGCTATCAGTGGTTTCCTGGTTGCTGCATCAATGTACAGTATGCATCTTTCATTCTCTTCATGCAACCTTCCCTGCACCAACCACCAGTAAAAACATTTGAGAGACCAGATAAATATATACGGCAGCTTATGATAAGGAGAAAACATAGGAAGTCATGCAAAGCACCTCGACATGCTTCAGGTATTCGGGAACGTCGGACTGCTGCATGTATTTCATTCCTTCAGCGGCATAAAATTCAGAAGTGCATTCTAGGAACGGTTTCTCAAAGCTTTCCGTATATATTCCCAGTGAAGTGAACATCTTTAAGAGATGACTTAGTAGAGTTCTATTGACAGCTTCGGCTAATCTGCAGGACCAATGTCACGCAAAAAAAGGTCAGTAGATTCCGGTGAAAACATTATCCAATACATTAATCCTTATAATATTGAGTTACAAAAGAAATGACTTATAATAACGCTCTCTTGAGCTTTTACATATGACTACTTATTATTGCTAGTGATTCACTCAGACGTAAGTTAACAGGTAAAGAAGATAACTTCCCAATGTGACAAATAAACCTTGCTTCTCATATTTTTGAAATCCCAGAATTATAACAAGATTACCTTTCCTTTTCAATCATTCTTAAGAGAGCAGTAACAGTCCTCTGCTCAACGTCAGGGGACAGAGAAAGATGCTTCCGGAAAAGCTGCAGCCCCATCTCCCACAATGAACGTACATTTGGGTTTTGTATCACATACTTCCTATCCAGAGACAAGGCTATACTACGGATCATAAGCATCTGGTCACAAAAATCCTGCCAGCAATTCTCAACTAGTGACAAGAAGACAGACAGATCAGTGTCTTGCCCAACTAAAGATTGTAAAGCCGCAGAGATGTGTTCTTCACACTCCTTCTCAATCCGTTCGTAAAGCTTTCCTTCCAGCTTATGCAAGCAGAGGTTTTCAACAGCCTGACAAAACAATCAACATTACTTTCATCAAGCAAGACATTTTTACGTACGAGAAGAAGAGCTTGATAATAGAAAGCTACAAAATTTTACAAGTAACGTTACCTGGTAAAGCCCCTCAAGGTCAAAGGAAACAGGCTTTTTCAGGAATATAGCTCTGATAGCTGACTGTAGCTTTTCCCAAGTAGTCTCCTCAAAGTTTGTTGGTAACGTTGGTTTGGCTTCACACACAAATTAATAAATTGTACAATCAGAAACCTTTATATGATGAAAATGGTGTTATCCACATACTTCCAGAAATAATGATTCTCTATATCAAAAGAAAGCTAATTCTCAAGATGTTTCTAGTGGCAAACCAAGCTTCATTGAGAAAGAAGACAATTCGATTGTACATAACAAAGATCCCGGATCTTCAATTCCCAGATCGGCTAAACAAACATTCAGAAACACAAAATCAACAGTACGGCTCGATTTAAAGTGAATTCCGCTACAATTTAATAGCGAAACCCACAGAAATTTCATCAATTTCAAGTAACCATCCAGCAAGTCTATCAAAAAACCCTAAAATCGAGAAACCTATGCTAAAATTCAATTGATACAGAGAGTCATCTTCCGATCAAATCAAAGCATCAATTTTACAAACTACCCAAACAAAATTCCACGACTAATTGGAAAAAACCTAAAGGAAAATCCCGGTTACGATCGAAATCGGAAATGAGAGAAATCGGGGGAAAACCTTTATTGAGCTTGATGACCAACTTCTTAGTAGGCTGAGGGAGTGTAGCTTTCTTCCGGGAGAGATTGGCGGCGGCGGGAGTTGGATCTTCCTCCATGGGGAAGCCAACCTTGTCGGCGGCGTTAGGCTGGTGCGAGGAGGGGTGGTGGAGGCCGTTTTTGGCCTTTTTCATGGGCGGAGAAGAGAAGGAAGAGTCGGCGGAGGCAGAGGAAGCGGCGGAGCAAGTAGAGCGTTTGGTTGGAAGAGACATGAAAGAAAGGGAAGAGAGAAGGGTGAAATCAAGAGGATGAAGAAGACATGTCCCAATTAGCCTTAACCCTTTCAAACAAACAAAAAAACACTGTGCTCTCTTTCTCTCTCTCTCCCTCAGACCTACGCGATATTCCCGAAATTAGACCGAGAAAATGGAGATTATTTTATTTTCTTTATTTGATTGTTAATATTATTATTAATGACCGTTTTTTAATAAATTTCCATACTAAGTTAATAGTATTTTTTTTACCAATATAAAATTAAATATTAAATATATGGGGAAGTGGTAATAAAGATTCAACGAGAATGGAAATGGACCTTCGAGATCTTGTTTCGAAGTCATTCCTACATGTTATTGTTATCTTCCTTTTTCTAATTGGGAGGATACGCATTCCTTACGGCGGGTTGGGGGTTTCTTATGCTTTGCCCAAATTCGCCGCTTCAATCTCCGACATGGACTTTATGGCCGTGACCGATGACAAAACGACTATCCCATGGTGGCATCTATGGACGAATGATTATCAGGTCACTGTGAAATCATTTCTCCGTAAATCAACCTACCTAATTGCGTTGAATCCATATTCAAGCGGTAGGGAACAAATCTTAACCGCTTTGCTTTGGAAACAGTTACCATGTGATGGAAGCCACCATGGGATGGTCGTAGGGTAAGAGTCGGAGATGATGAAGGATCCCAACTTTGGGATCTGGTCATGGTGATGCAACCACAAAGGTATTCGGCGTTTATAGAGATTACAATTCAACAACTTTACTGGCTTTCCACCCCACAGGTGTTAACCAATACTGAAGATGCACTTTCTTTGTTGTACGGCGATGTTCTTAGAATCGTTGAGAATTGGCAGTTCCAATATTTATTTCTTTCAATAGAATCAGTAAATTGGATTCTTAATGATAGAACATCTATAGATCTGAATTGGAGTCTGGCCAATGTTATACAACAAAGAAGCTACTGTATACACGTTTTTGTTGCGACGAAGATTCGCACTAACGAAGTTCAAGACTTGATGTCCACTTATCAAGCAAAGCAGTTCAGGAAAAAGCACCTTCAAACCTTCATTGTTTGTTTTTATTGTTTTCTCATACCTTTAGTTTTACTTTTGGTTGTATTTGTAATATATACTCTCTGTGTACTCTTATTTTTATATAAATAAAATACAATAGATGTTAAAAAAATATATATATATATGTTCCAGTTGATATATAAAATGTATATATAAATTATATAAACTTATACAAAAATTAGAATGTTTGTTTTTTAATTAAAATTTGTTGGAACTTTTATCTATTGTTTTTCATCATTGCATCAAAATATTTATGATCTGTCTTTACGTAACAGACCTTTCTTTTAATAAATTCTACATCGGGAAATTTTCAAAACTACACATTTTTAGGTGCCAATTTTTAAAAATACACCTCTATGGTGTTTATTTTCAAAACTACACTTTTTTCATTAAGTAAAATATAAACTTTAAACCCTAAAATATAAACTCTAAACCCTAAAATTTAACCTTAAACCCTTAAATCTAAACCCTAGTCTAGAATTAGTGAATCCAAACATATATATTAAAATTTGGAAAAAGTGTATTTTTGAAAATTGTCACATTATAGATATAGTTTTGAAAATTTACGTATTTCATAAAATTTCTCTTATCTCTATATGATCGGCTCTAATTTTTTGAATTCATCATCAACATTAAAATAATATTCAGAGTATTAGTATAAGCTTTGAACTTTTTATAATTCCGGTAAAAATGCAGTGATGTTGATATGGAGATTAAATATTAGATGAATTTGAAAATGCAGTTTTGAAATTTCCCCTTCATGAAATGTATTTTATTAGAGAAATGTATTTTATTGATAATATGCTCGATGTTGGTCCTGAAACTTTACATTTATTGGTGTCTGAATTTTGGCACATATCGTAATCTTTATTGCTACAGTAGAAACTCTATAAATTAATACTCGATAAATTAATAAACACGATAAATTAATAAATTTCTCTGGTCCCGAGTTGGGCCGGTGTAAAATATGACACAATTCGATAAGATAATAAGATAATAACTTTTTTTGAACTCCTATGTAAAATATGGTCCCAATAAAATCATAAATTAATAATTATTTTTATTTATATATATATACACCTAAAATATCTAACTACTAAAATATGAATCTCTCACATACCAAACATATATGGAAATTAAAAGCAAAAAAAGAATTTTATATAATATGGCAAGTATGAGAAAATGTGAAGAATAAAGTAAATATAGAAACATTAGAAAAAAATTAAGAAAATATATGTATAAAGGAAACTTATGATTTAATATTGAATTTTATTTTTTGAAAATATTTTTAGTCAAAATCTATATATTAATAACTCTATAAATTAATAAAATATCAAAGTCCCGACATTATTAATTTATAGAGTTTCTACTGTATATCATGTGGAAAGTTGAAGAAAATCTCATCGTTCTGTTTTTGTAATTATATTCTCACACCATAATAAAATAGAAGTACTTCACAAAATTTAGAAATAGCGATATTAATTATTTTTAATAAAAAATATTTATCGCTTAGTAACGCTTTGCCATAAAAAGCTGCTAAAGTTTCTAACTTTCAGTTCATTTCATCTGCACAGACTCAAATGAAGATCCTCCTTCAATACAAAAGAACAAAAATAAAATGAATATTAAATGATAAATCTCTCTTTCTCCGATGGGACAATTCATCAGAACCACCGTGTCTCCGTCGCTCTATGTCCGATCAAAGCTCCTCTGTTTCTCACTTCTCTACTTATTCACCACACTTTTTCTTTTCCTCTACGTTTCTCTCTCAAGAAACCAATGTGTGTTTCGATATTCACCGTTCGATCCGATCCAAACAAAGCTCTTCTCTTATCCTTCTTCTTATGGTGAACACAAATACGCTCTTCCCACTCATAGATCTTCTTGTTCTTCCCCTGTTTTCTTCTCAGGTAAATAAACAAAAAAAAAAACCATTTGATTTCTTCATTTTGATCTTTCTGAGAACCTTTAAAATGACAATTTTCAAATATTTACAACAAAAAAATATGGAGCGAATCAATTACTGTTTTGGTTTCGTTCTTACATTTCTTCAAATTTTGTTTTTCTCTGTGTAATGATATGGAAGTGATATTTGTTGTTTTATGTGAATCAGATTACTGGACAGTGTTGAAGGAGATACAAAGTCTCTGTAGCGACTCATCATCGCCGGAGAATTTGAGTTACATTAATGGAAAAAGTGAAACATTTGGTGGAAATTTCAGTACCCAAAAGAGATTTTCTTATTTCAATCATTCGGAAAACGACGTCCAAGTTCCATGTGGCTTCTTCAGAGAATTTCCGATCAGCAACTCCGGTGAGATTATCGTCATTTCAGCAATTTACCGGTTTATGAATTGTAGCTAGTTAATCCAACATATCGATCATGTTTAATTTAATCTAGTCAAAACTCAAAACACCATGAGAAAAAACAGGATCATAACTGTATAATTAATTAATTATAGTTGATTTTTTTGAATGATTCTAATTAATGTTTCATTACACATTTATAAAAGTTTAAAATCATTCATGTAACGCTTGTTTGCATTTGCTGACATAGCTGTCACATTTAAGACCCTAAACGATTAATAGACAGTGACAAGTTCACTAACATCACTTGTTTATTAATTTATTTCTGTTTTCTTTTGTTAAGCATAATATGTTTTGATTTATTTTTAAATTTCTCTGATTCGGTAGATAGAGCTGAGATGGAAAAATGTGGACTAGTAGTTGCATCAGCCATTTTTAACGACCATGACAAAATCAGACAACCAGTGGGACTCGGAGTTAAAACCCTAGAAGCCGTTTGCTTCTACATGTTCATCGACGATAAAACCCTAAACTCTCTCTTACACCACAATGTCATCCCTAAAAACAATCCAGGAGACTATAGAGTCGGTGCATGGAGGATCATCAAAACCACAAAATCCGAAAACCTATACCTTAATCCGGCTATGAACGGGGTCATACCAAAGTATCTAATACATAGATTGTTCCCAAACTCAAAGTTTAGTATATGGGTCGACGCAAAAATCCAGCTCATGATCGATCCGCTACTTCTGATCCATTCGATGTTAGTGGTTCCTGATGCTGATATAGCCATCTCTAAACATCCGTTTTTTGTAAATACAATGGAGGAGGCTATGGCTACTGCGAGGTGGAAGAAATGGGGAGATGTCGACGGGCTAAGGATGCAGATGGAGACTTATTGTGAGCATGGTTTGAAGCCTTGGAGTTCTCATAAGTTGCCATACCCAACAGGTAAGAAACAAATCTTCCCAAAATCATAACGAACAAGCTTTATTTTTTAAAAAATGGTTAATTAATCATATATTAATGGTCTTTTCCCCTACTTAGTAAGGTTAGGTAAGGGTTCTTTACAAAAGAATATGTTAGAGTAATCTCAAAGTATTAATTGTTAGTTTGTACATATATATACGCATAATTAATTAGATAGTGGAGTCAATTCTACAAGCTTATGATGAAAATCAATTTCTAATTAACATTGGTACGATCTTTGGCTTTAACTTTGTTTTTTTATGAGGTTGTTTTTTATTAAAAACAAGTGAGTTTTAAACATGAAGTGTAGATTTTGTATCTATTAACCCTAAAAAAAATAATCAAAAACTTAAAATAAGTTTCTTTCAAATAACTCCTTCTTTATATACAAAAAGTTTGGTCTAGGGTTGATTTTATGTATAATATATACTTCGAGTCTCTATTCTTAAGGGTAAAATATATTTTTTGATTTTATGTAAAATATAACAAGTTTAAGTTAAAACATCTTTAGAAAAACATATATATTCCTTTCTTTGTCTAGAATGTTGGTGTGGACTCTTATTACTTTGCAATAAAGACTAAAGAGTCATGTCTTAAGCATGAAGATTGGCTCTAGTTGGTTAGGTAGGTTATGCTCTTTTTACTTGTGGCTTTTCTAAATTCAAGTCACGGGTAATCATGAAAAACATACTTTCAGTGATTTAAGTTGTAGAGAGGTAGCTTGATCCTTTAGTGACTGATCGAGTATTTATTTATCATGTGTACGTAGCTGATAAAAGAAAGGGTCTCAGGAATATATGCAAAAGAAGAAAGTAAAATTACGACACACAACAAAATCTAGTGTTCTTGCTTAACTTATAGCTGTGTATTTTGTTTTTGTTTGTTTGTTTGCTGGATATATTCTTTTATAAATAAAATAAAATCATAGTTGCAATCAAAGAATCACGACGTGGTCCCATATAAAACATCAGTGGGCTTATGAGCTAGAGAAAGAAATGTTATAAGATCAAGTCAGGGTCCCAAAAGCAAGTTGTCCCATGGTTTTGGTCTACGTCATCTAAATTAACAGAGATGAAAATGGAGTTACCAAAATTCGCTTTTCTTACATGTGGATGATACTTCCTAGTATCTATCATTATTATTATGTTCTTAAGAAATCTAAATTTTCATGTTAACTGTAGTGGCTAATGCAATTAATCTAATCTCAATTTATTTGTTTATCTTTCGTATTTTTTGGTGACACTTGTTTATACTTTATTTGATTTTAGATGTACCAGATAGTGCGTTAATACTGAGAAGGCACGGAGTAAGAAGCAACCTATTCTCGTGCTTCATGTTCAACGAGTTAGAAGCGTTTAACCCGCGAGACCAATTGGCATTTGCGTTTGTGAGGGATCACATAAACCCTAAGGTTAAGATGAACATGTTTGAGGTCGAAGTGTTTGAACAAGTAGTTGTTGAATATAGACACAATCTCAAGAAGACTGAGACATCTCCATACGAGGAACAAGAAGACGAGCAAAAACAAAAATCGTTAAGGACGAGACAGAAGGAAAAAAGATGGTTAGATCATGAATCTTGGTCTCTCAATAGTAGTAGTTGTAGGAGTTATCTCATGGAGATGTGGGGGTGAATTTCATCATTCATTTTATTAATTTTATATTTGATATTTAATACTGTTAATATTTTTTTTTTACTAAAGGCTTTAATCTATAAATAATAGCAATCTGTTTAAATGCATTTTGTGTTTGTACATTTTCATTTTTAACCGTTCGCCTGTTCATCTAAAATATTCTGTCTTTTCATGTTGCATCTTTTCACTTATAACCACCTTACTTGACGAACAGTTGCAACTTTTAATAATGATGTTTTTTCACTTCTATATATATATTGTTTAGTACATCTTTTCATTCTTCAATTTAATTTTTCCATTTTTTTCAACTTGTATTTTGATAAAAAAAACTCTTTCGGAGTCTTCACCATATTTGCTTCTATGTCGTATTTGAAAAATGAAAACCATATTCACAAACTTGTAACTTTATAATTCTCCTCGCCCTCCATTATTTTCATGGGGATCAAAAACAACATCCCCACGTGGAACCATTGCAACTCTTGAAATTATTCCCCATGTTTTTTTAAACAGTAGCCATTTTGTTGGAAAATCGCATGTTTTCATTTCAATTCTTTTTGTCAGAAATTTCAATTAAAATTTATAACTATATAATAATTATGTAAAATGCTTCAAAAGGCTGTGTTTTTATCATCATATTGTGTTCTCGTAATTTTCATATCGTACATTCTTACATATAACCATTTTGAATACTCCAGAAAAAATGCTTCAAAACATATTCATAACTCTTTTTAATTTCTCTTAAGATATCTTTATTTAGAAGATCGTTTAGAGAACTACATCCCTTTATCATAACTCTTTCATTTATTTTCATTTATTATTAACTTTTAATAATCCTAGAAACTATTTTGGATGGATTTACCTGCTTTTAAAACGACTAGGTTGGAACCCGCGCTCCGCTGCGGGAGACTTTCATTGTAATTTTTCTCGTGTTTTAAATAATTAATTATAAATATTATATTCTGATATTTTAATTCAATCTCCATTATATAATTTTTCTATTAAACAAAAATGGTTTTACTAAACATAGAGTCTGGGCCGAAAAAAAGTTGTTATAGACACTGGCATTTCAACGGTGTTTGGAAACCACTAGAATTAGACCCACGCTGCGCGCGGAGGTAGGTTTTTAGTTGTTTCAACTTATTTTTCATTGTTGACAAAAAAAAAACTTATTTTTTTTATTTAATCTTGGTCATTATCTAACCAATTTGTCAAATATATGTGAAAAAAAAAACAGTTTGGACCTACATCCGACTGCTTTTCTGTATGAAGAACAGTTTTCCTCTTCGTTTCACTTTTAGGCTTAATCGTTAACATTGCACATTCTTCATAAGTCAAATTTTTGTTATCACTTGTATTTGAATATTTTGCAACCATTTTGTATAACATATTTTTTCCAAATATGTAAATATCTATATTGCTCTTCTTAATTTATTGTCAATCCCATATTTTTCTCATGAAATTACATCATCATACTTCTTGGGTTTTGATTTTACAAGATGAAAATGTTAAAAAGGGAAGAAGAAGATGAAGAAGAAGATGAGAGTTTTCTTCACTTCGATCAAGAGCAACATCACGGAACTGTCTCATCTATAGCACTTCTCCAAGAGTGGCTCTTGCGTTGTTGAGAGCATTGTTGCTTCCCAACTGTTTCCCCAATGCGTTCTCTACTCCTGCCATCACTAGCACGATCCTAATCGCTCCTCCAGCAATCACACCAGTTCGTGGTGAAGTCGGTCTAAGCATCACCTTGGCTGCTCAATCACCCTCTGCCTTGTTAACCAAAACCCAGATCTTAGCTCATAGCTAATGGAGATCTTCCTATCAAACCAACTGATTCTTCTAAATGTTTGTTCACAACGCATAAGATAAGAATTTTGAGTAAACAAATCCTACCTAAGCTAAAAGCTGAAAAACAGAGGATTTGGTCTAACATATTCAGAAGCATGCTTGAGTAAACGGTGCAGAGTGGATTGGACCTGTCTTTGTTTGCTCATTCCTTTGGCGTTTAATGCTACAAACTCTCCAGTAACAGAGAGACAATCAGCTACAAGAAGAAGATGTTCTTGTCGAATCGTCTTACCGTATCTGAAACTAATCAAAAACAAAAAGCTGCATTTTTCTGAAACAGAAAAAAAAAAAGATTTTTCGTCATCTTTCAAACCGATTTGCTGATGGACTACACCTTGGATTTGAGAACGGACATAATATCTGGAAAGCTGGATTCTAGATCTTCAAAACCGTATGAAGATTGACTACTGGTTCCTTACTGATCGTTAAGAAATATCTTCACAAAACCATGAGTAGAAACTGGAAATATGAAAGCTTCAATTTGACATATTTAACTTCTCAAAACCATACTCCTTCATAGCCACTTCCATTTTATCCCTTGTTATGAACCTATCGTATAAACAAGCCATTCACATTGATGTCTGATCTTAGCGTTAAACAATTTACCTCACTTAATACTTGAGTCTTTGATTCTCTTGGCAAAAAATTAAGATCGACGGAGATTGATTCATTTTTTTTTTTTTTTTTTTTAGTAGCATAATTACTAATTAGCTGCAAATTAAAGAGGATCAAGATGTCTGGATAAACTCAAACCAAGTGTGAAGGAAACTCTCATTAGAATTGGAGCGAAGAGAAGGAGTCGTAGAGGTAAATTGAAATGCTCTGTCAAGCCCCGCAAGCTTTGCTCGCAATGTAAGGTTTATTTCCTTCGTCAAAGTGTGGGAGGTCTTTGAGGAAGGAGAATGAAGTCTTACATTGCGCTCTGACCATAGGAAGTAAACCACAGCTTGTGCAATAAGCTTGCAAATAGTCTTCAGATTAGGTGAATTAAAAGAAGCACAAACCCATGAGATAGTGCCATCGAGATCCGTTGGAGGGATTAAGGACCCGTGGGAGAAGAAAGAGTTCCACACTGTCTGGGAATAAGTGCAACGGAAGAAGAGATGATCCCTTGATTCAATAGATGACCCGCAAAGGAGGCATTCCTCTGGTACCCTCAAGCCCCAAGATCTCATCCTATCCCTAGTGACTAGCCGGTTCTGAACAGTCAGCCAAAAGATAAAGGCATGTTTCGGAATATGGTTTTTAAACCAAACTGAATTATACCAAGAAACCGTGGGAGGAGAAGGGTGAAGTGAATTCCATGCTCTCGCCATTGAAAACTTCCCCGGTGGCGAATTTTGATCATTTTTCCACAAGTAAATATCCGGAATGGCCTCTTCACTAAGAACCAGAGGAGGCGGGAGACAATTTCTCAAAAGAACCAGAATCGGATTTCTCCCTCTAGGCAGGGACCAAGCTCCATTAGCTAAGGCTTGAGAAACCGTGGCAGAACGCGGAATACCTACTATTCGCGGACCATTGGCTCCGGTGATTTCTATTAAAGGGCCGAGATTCGTCCAATCATCAATCCAAAATAAGGCCGACTTTCCTGAGACCACTTGACAGAAAAGGTATGGGCGAGCTAACTCCCGAAGCTTCATTAGTCTTCTCCAAATCCAGCTTCCAATAGCTCGGAAATCAAAAGACCAAAAGTCTCTGTGTTTAATTACCCAGGCTCTGATCCAAGCAACCCAGAGCGATCCTTGTTCAACAAAAAGCATCCAAATGAGTTTAAGCCCAAAGATTTGATTCACGTGGATTAATCTTTTCAAACCCAACCCTCCTGACTTCTTAGACGAGCAAGCTGCTTCCCACGACACCTTTGCTCCTTTTGCCGAATTTGAAGTTCCACTCCATAAAAATGCATTAAGCATCTTCTCAATAACTTCCATACACCTCTTTGGAAGAGGGAAAACAGATGCCCAGAAATTGATAATCCCATTCAAAACCGATTTAATCAACTGCAATCTTCCGGCAAAAGATAGAGGTCTAACCATCCAAGAGCCGATTCTGGATTTCACCCTATCAAGAAGCGGCTGACAGTCTTGGAGAGAAAGCTTTTTAGGCAGTAAAGGAAGTCCCAAATATCTCACCGGCAAGGATCCTTGTCGAATACCAAACTTATTAGCTAGGTCCTGAGTGAATTGAAAATCTGCTCCATCAAGGAAAAGGGAAGTTTTTCTCAGACTCAGGGTTAAACCAGAAATCTTCTGAAAGTCTCTTAAAATATCCACAATTCCTTCCAACGACTCTTCCTTGCCATCAAAGAAAACCAGAAGATCGTCGGCAAAGCTTAGGTGAGTGATGAGAGGATCGAGGCAAATCGGATGAGGTCCAAAACGTCCAGATAAAGCTCCTTCATCAAGAGATTTGGAGAGAACATCCATAGCCAAGACAAATAAAGAGGATGAGATAGGATCACCTTGTCTCAACCCTTTTTTTCCTGGGAAAAAACCCACAAGCTCCCCATTAAGCGCAACAGAGTAGTGGGGAGAAGTAATACAAGACCTGATCCATGAGATGAACTTTTGAGGAAGATGAAGGGCTTCCAAAATATTAACCATGAAATCCCAGTTGACATTATCATACGCCTTTGTAATATCAATTTGCAAACATCCTCTTGTTATCGGTCCCGGCTTATGAAAATCAGTTACCAACTCTGAAGCAAGCAACACGTTCTCGCACAGTAACCTCCCATTAACGAATCCCACTTGGTTTCTCTGAACCGCATTGACTGTTACAAGCTTTAAACGAGATGCCAGGATTTTCGAAATCACCTTGTAGACTGTATTACATAAGGAAATTGGACGAAAGTCAGAGAGAGTTGACGCTCCTGGAATTTTTGGTATGAGGGATATCACTGTGGAGTTAACTTGTCTTGAGAGAGATCCATTGACAAAGAAGAATTTGACTGCCTCAATCAGGTCTCTGCCTACCAAATCCCATGACGTTGTAAAGAACTCTACTGTAAAGCCGTCTGGTCCCGGAGCTTTATTTTTGGGTAGAGAAAAAACCGTTTCCTTGATTTCTAAATTACCCTTTCTTATCTTTATCGAAGTACTTGAATGCTTTGTACAAAAGTTCATCTTGATCCAATGCATTGTCACAGACATGAACTCCATGTACTCTAGTGTTCCATTACCAATACCAACCGCATCAGCCTAAAAAACTTAATCATTTGTGTATCAGACTCTCTTTCTGAGAACAACATATGCAGGTAAAACCATAAAAGAGAGGGTGGGTACTGATACTTACGGGAAGAAAGGCGGATTCGACGATATTCGCATGAATTCACCAGCTTAAACGCTGTCGTCTAGCTCCGCCGTCGATCTCACCGAGGCAAAAGAAGTGGTCCACCAACGAACCTCTCACTCTTCTTACAAAAAAGGGATCCGAAGTCTCTACTTTTTCTTATTGGGAAAGCCCCACCACCGGATTGATGAAAAATGGTTTGATTTTTCCTGGGAAATCGATGAAAGCTTTGGATCGCCATGGAGCAGCCAAATCGGCGGGGAAGAGCGAAGGAGAAGAGAGAGGGAGGAGAGAGAACCGCTCGTGAAAAATGAGTATATTTTCTTCTCATTAACCACGCTTCTCATGCTCAATTAGTCGTCAATTACTTCAGCGTTTTTAATTGATTTTGATTTAATGGTAACCGAGTAACATTAAACCGAACCGGATTAAAAACGTGGCACCTAAACCGAGAAAGCTGCTGACTGTGATTATTTAGAATGTTCTGATTGGCTGGAGGTTTTAATTGAGGTGTCAACACAGGAAAACTTAAAAAATCCTAGGTGTCAACTCCTAGAGCAACATAAGGGATGTTAGTGTATTGATTCAAATCTCTATTAGAATAAAAATAGACAAAAGTTATTAGAAATATATGAATCAACACTCAGAGATCATGCTAAGTCACCAGGTGTTTATGATGAACATATTAAACTATCAGCAACCATAGAGATTGAAAAAACGAAATACTGAACTACTGATATTAATTTAGCAGCAACAATAACAACATATGTACTCCCATCACCAACTTATCTATCCTAGAGTTGGGCTAACTCCACAAGAACCTGTTACAATAACATAAGATAAAACAGATTCAAGCGTCATTAAAAATTCATATAATATGCGTAAAGATATAAAATTTTAAGTTTTGTTGATACAACGATATCATCCATATACAAGAGTTGCTCTCTCATCTAGGCTATCCACATCAGCAAAAAATTCATTAAATTGTTTTTAAGATATTTAATACATGACTATTCATATTTCTTTACCTATATTTATATTTTAAATATAAATAAAACTAAGAAAAATACACAACTAAATTACTTAATTAATATAAAGTATGTGATAACTTGATGTTAAAAGTTATCAAAAAGTTTGAATATAAGTAAAAATATATTTAACTTGAAATGGTATATATTTACCTTTTTATTAAAAGGATTTATCCTATTTCAAAATGTTATAATGTGTTTACAAGTTAAAAAGTTGAATATAAATTAATTAAGATAATAAAAAACCAATGAGAAATTAGAGTTAGAGTTTGCTTTTTTAAACAAATAGAAGTCGAGTTTTTATATGTAAATTTAATTGCAGTGAAAAACATGAAAATTTTAAGGATTGTGATATGTTTGTTTCCAAATATATTCAATTACAAAACTAACATAATAGAAAATAATCAATGGTCATGAGGCTCATATGCTACCACAACAAAGTAGATATGTAAAAAAGTATATATATTTTTTTTCATCTTATTTCGGTGCAAATGCGATTTTACATTATACTTACAAATTTTAACGTTGAGTCAAATACATATGCATGTTTATAGTCTAACAGAAGTATATGCTAAAATGTTAGAAATAGAAAATTCGAGATAAAGTGGGGTGTTAACATCCTAATAAAATAAAATAAAAGGACGCGATGTGAGATAAAGTATAAATAAAACTAAACAGAAAACTATGCAAACAACCCCGCGCTTGCGCGGGGCTTCAAACCTAGTTCATATAATTCAACGCATTCGTCTGTTCTCTCATTCACCGTGTCTTTCATGAACTGGTCTTTTAGATAGACATGAGCACCATGAATCTCTACTACATCGAAACCTGCAGCAACAACAACATTCAAGTAAACATATATAAGTCTTGAATAAGATTCTTAAGTTTCAATCCTTCGTTTTATCTCTTACCAGCTTCCATAGCGTTTCTTGTTGTGAGCCTAAAATATTGACAATGCCTGAAGTTTTTTTCAGTACTTAGCGGTCTTGGAGGGGTAAATCATAGATTATAAACACGGCCATCATGCCAAATCTAACAGAAGAAGATGCCACCTTTGGCATGAACAGCATCAACGATTGGCTTCCATGCTTCCACATGCTCTTTCGTCCATATCCCATGAGTATATTTATAGCTTCGAGAACAAATCAAACAAAATTTGGAGGTTTAGTTTCAGTCTCACATCAAAACCTCAAACTTTAATCAAAATGAGTGGGAGGTATATTTCGCAGTCACAGATCAAAACCCACAAATGAGCAGAGAGGAGATGCTAATTAGTTACCCTTGGGTTGCATATGAAACTCCGATGGCTTAAGATGAGAAAACCTCATGGGCTAGACCTCTCTTTGCATGTTAAAATCAAGAAAGAAAATAAACTCGCTCAATCCATGGAAAGAGAGGGTCATCTCCATCTAACTCATCTATGTTGATTCAATAACAGACTGGTAGGATTCGAAACCTGATTTAACGACAGAAAAACCAAGAGTAGAAGAATTTGTAATTGAAAGTGTTACCTCCGTTTCTCCACGAGATTCTTACTTAATTGGTGGTCGGAGTGAGATTTGGGAGCATGACAGTAAAGCTTAGTTGGAAGGATTGGTGTCGATATAAATCAAAGAAGAAAATATGAAATTGAATTTTTTCCTTAATCGGAAATTGGAATCGCTGCTGAGCGAAGAAATAGTATGTGAAGAAGTCGACATCGGTGGAAGAGGAAGAAGCTTTAATCGAAGAAGAGAGATGTTGGAATCTACGTGCTGTTGACGGGGAGATTTGTTCGCCGAATGGATTTGATTTCGTGGATTGTTTGAAATTGTTGCAAGTAGAACTGTAGAAGCTAGGGTCGAAGAAAAGAGATACGTCGGAACGGGGACAGGGACGGAGAGATTTCTTCAGCCAAGTAGAAATAAACCAAACGAACCGAGTCAAAAACGTGGCAGTTGAACCATAAATAAGCTGATTGGTATTATTTAGAATGTTTTCACTGACTGTCTGATTTTAATGACGTGTCAGCTCCAGGAAATTTAAAAAAGTTTAAAACACCTAGAAAGGCACAAGAGTTTTTGTTGTGTTGATTAGATTTAAAAATTTCAAATTAATGGACTAATTGGATCAAATCACAAGTAAATAAACATACTTAAATAAAGAAAAAGAGTTCTATTTAGAAATGATTAGTATTGATGAAGAAAAAGAGTTCTATTTAAATATGTATATACATAAGAAAGTGAATTGTTTTATAAACACAATGCAGCTCCTGAGAAAATGTTATTCGAGGAGCTTATTGGGAGGGTCATACCAAAAGAAAATAAGACCAAGAAAGAGTGAAAGAATACCTTTTGTACGTTATATTCTAATAGAAGAAGGGTTGTAACTTTGAGAGAAGCTACCTATCATGTAATTGATTTAGGAACAAAAAATATGATAGTGGAATCAGACCAATTAGTAGAAACATTTATCCCTAAGTGTATGATAATTTATATTTTGTTATATATCAAAGTCCTAATTTAGTATGTGAACATTTTCCTAATCACACGAGTATGAGTTTTTGCCCATGTTCATTTGTTTACTTTCATATAATATTTGGTAGTTAAGTTAAATCCAATCTCCATCAATCCAACTTTGTTCATCCAATCCAATGGACCTTAACTCGATAGAATTTAGGATGAACTTACAAGAACAGATATATTTCTAATAAAGTTATAATCAATTTACCATACTAACTATTTCAAGAATCAATAAATAAAAGTCAATATCATATCATCTAAACGTACCACAAAAACAGATATCACAATCGCTCTTAACAAAGAATAGAAGATTTGACAGGACCAGTGACCAATCAACCAAAATTCAAGAACTGTGTACTCTAAATAAACATACATATTTTATAATCTAACACAAAGCTATGAAGATATAGAAAAAAAAACAATTCTTTATCGACATAATTTTCATGGAAATTTGAATTGTCTATTTTAATCATACAATACTAAATATTCGTTTTTTAAAGAGAAAATTGGCAAAATACACAGGAATGAGAAAGAGTCTGTCCCAATACACATTTTTGTGAGATTTTGACAGATTTTTGTCACAATACACATTTACTAAACTTATAATCCAAATCTGCCCTTCAAATTGATTAATTTATTAAAGGTTTACTTTTTTTGGGGAATTTCTTTTCAATAATCTAATTAACATTAAATCTAGAGAAATCTAACACAACTCTTTTCTTCCCCGACAACTCTTACTCTTTTCTTCTCCGATATACGTCTTCTCCGAAATTGTTCTTCTCTTCTTCTCCGACAGTCGGAGCTCGTTTGTTCGAAGTCGTTGCCGTCTCTTCCGTCGTTGCCTTCTCTTCCGTCTCTGGTGACAAGTGAGGATTTCGATATTGTAATCAAATTGTGTCTCACAATCTCAAATTGATTTGGGGCTTTTGTTTGAAAATTGATTTGGGGCTTTTGTCTGAAAGTTGATTTGCGTTTTCTTAGGTTTGATTTGGGGCTTTTGTTTCAAAATTGATCTAAGCTAAGCTTCATTTTCTTAAAACCCAACTAAGCTTTGCCATTTTTCTCATAATCGATTTGGGTTTTACTTAGATTGTGTTTCAAGCTTATTTTGCATCTCGAGTTTGTTTGTGACTAAGTTGATTTGGGTTTTACTTAGATTGGCTATCAAGCTTAATTTGCATGTCGAGTTTTCTGTTAGCTTTCGCTTAAGGTTTGTTAGATTGTTTGATGATAGCTTAGTCATAAGCTACCATAGGGTATATTGTTAGCTCAATCTTTGACAATGTTAGATTCACCTATTTGTTGATTAAAACTCCAAACGCCTTTTCATCTCTTTTTGTTAATTATCTGTTGACATTGTGAAGATAGCTTTGGCCTAATTTTCCTTAAAATTGCAGGTGACAACAGAAACATTACGCTTGCATCTTCATATCTACGTTCAAGCAGGTGGATAGGTACAATCTTATGCTCTGTTTTCGTTACACACTTTTTTTTCCTACTGAGATGAACTGTGCATAGTTTAGTTTGGTTCGTAGAGTTTAGTAAACTTTGTGAATGTCACATAAGGAGTCAGGTTTAGTTAGGTTTGTGATTTAGTTAGATTTGTGAATGTCACATAAAGAGTTGTTGAAAATGTGAAAATAAGACAACATTTTTGGTTAGAAATTAATCTAGTAATATTCTAATTCAATGATTATCCTGTTGTTGTTTTGAGAGCCGTCTGCTTAGTGTTGTTAGAGCCATGTGAATTTATTCAATTTTGCTCTTTCAGGTATGGACTCAGAATTGCCTAAACGATTATGCAAAGAAGGAACAGAACCACAAGTGGAGAAGATTAACAAATGTTCGAAATTGTCGATCCTCAAGGTTTTGAAGGCTCATATGGAAACTGAGTTGAACGATGTTAAGAAGGATCCCATTTTTGCTCATATCCTTGCGATATACGAGAATCGTTTGGGATTTTCAAGGACATTGATTCACAGCTTCATGTGTAGGCAGCTTCTTACATACAAAAACATGAACTCTGGTTTGTGTTTGCTAGGAGGCCGTTGCGTTTTTCTTTGCAAGAGTTCCATGCGGTCACCGGCCTCAAGTGACGACGATGGCAACAACGAAGTTGAGAAATGGGATGATGATGGAGGTTTTTGGAGTAAGTTGCTAAAGAAAAAAGGGAAGATTTCGATGACAATGATAAGGGAGAGGCATGTACTACAGGCTCACAAGTGGACTCGAGTGGACAGATTGACACTGGTATATGTATCTGTTATTGCTGGTGTGTTGTTGGCAGTAGATGAGAAGACTGCTATATCACATGATTACATCAAACTCGTAATGGATTTTGAGAAGCTAAGAGCTTATCCATGGGGTCTTCACTCTTTCGATCATTTAGTCAACGGGGTCGTCAAAGCAAGGGCAGATTTATGGAAGCCTAAGAGCTACGTTTTGGAAGGATTCTCATATGCTCTACAGATTTGGATTATGGAGGCTATTCCAGACTTAGGAGTCTCGTTGGGGAAGAAGCTGAATGAGATTTCCATTGTAACTCCTCGGTGTTCTAACTGAACGGGAGCTGGGAGGGCAAGTTATGAAGATATCAACAAATTAGAGAAATCTTTTCGAGTATGCATGGTCAGTTGATCGAAGTAAACATTTTTATTTCTTCGATAATTTTATTTAATTTTGAAGATAAACTTACAATCTCTTTTTGGTTTGGTTTTCTTATTTTGTAGAGAGTTTTGTACTCATGGATATCCTCAACCGGGAATATGAACGAGCTGAAGCAGCAAGTCAAGCAGCTTCTATGCAAGAGACAGAAACGTTTTGGCGAGGTTTATTTGAGCAGTTCCAGGTGAAGATTGTGAGTGAAACTGATGCCAAATATGGAAAACTAGAGAAGGAGTTTTCAGAGGTGAAGATTGAGCTTTCAGAGCTAAAGCATTTGCTCTATCAATCTTTAACCCAAAGAAGTTCTCAGCAGCCACCAACAAGCTCCAAACCACCATCTGTTGTTCTTTCTCAGCCAACGAAACCGCAAACAAAGACTGGACAGCCATCAACCAGCTCCAAACCAACTCCGAAGCAGCAGCCGTTGGTGTCTCAAAGAAAGACTAGAGGGAAATCAGGCAGCTTGATAACAGGTCGTACTCAGCCGACAAGAAAGGTAAACAACAAACCAAACTCCAAACCCTGACTTGCTTTTAGTCCACGTAATGTAACACGTAATATAACGTGTGATGTTGTTGTTGTAACTTGTGATGTTAAACTATGTTGTTGATGTTCTTGTTGTTGTTACTGACAAGAACATAACATGTGATTTTGTTATTGTTACTTGTGATGTTGAAACTGTAATGCCTATATGTATGATCTTGAAACCATAATGTTTTTATGTTTTTATGTTTTTGGTAATCGAATACTTTTCTGATGTCTACTTTTCGTTTAATAACAGGGAAACAAAACAGATGTATCTGCACACAAAGTACATGATACTGATTTAATGCAAGACAATATCCAGGCCTACCTTTTGCAAAAGATCAGCGACTTATCTAAAGACTCTTCTGTACCTGTCTTTGATCAGAAGGCAAGACAGCGGAAAGAGCATCCTCAGCCGATAGAGAAGGTAACAAATCTGATGTATATGCTTATTGCGTCAATGTATGTTTATAAATTCTGAAGACCAAATCTGATGTTTATGCTTTACAACTTTCAGGCCAGCAACATTAATGAAAACGTAGATAACCTTTTGGATATAAACCTAACGCAGAGCTCACAGTTTGACATGGAGGAGAATACAGAGGACTACTTATGCAGAAGATTTGGTGACCTCACTCAAGAATCCTTTGTGGCCCGGTTTTGATCAGACACAGCTGCGACATGAAGATGACGCTCTCAAATTCCAGACACCGATAGCTGAATTACATCCAGTGACAGTAAATTTGGCAGAGAAGGTGTCTTCCTCGATGGCCAAGGAGTTGACAGTGTCGTCTAATGCAGGTCAGGACGAGTCTGACAGACTTCTGGTGTATGTACGCGATGAAACATTTGACGAACTACAACAATGGTCACAATTTCCGGAGTAAGTCACAACATCCTATTTGTTTCGATAAATTTATGATTAACATCCATGCGATTGAATAGTTATGGGTTATAACGTGTTATACAGGGATCTACAAGTGGGTCCATATATGTTAACTGGCGAATTATCGAAACGTGTTGTGGGACCAGCTATATGGCTTCAGAACAAGGTTAGAGATGTTTATGAATTGAACATTACTCTCCTTATATCTCAGACGTCTAATATGTTTGCTATGATGTACTTATCCTCTAAAAACATGCCTGATTTATTTATGTTTTAGGAAATTGATTCCATGATGTACCTGTTTCGGGAGATGACATCTTTGAAGCGATGGAATGTTGAGAAAGTTGGCTTCATGAGCTACAATTTCAGTGTCCAAATAAAGTCTGAATACGCAGTCTTTAGGTCCAACAGGAAGCAGTATCAATTGAATGATATTCTCATGGCTTCTGGCAAAGGTGAGCTGCCTTCTCACGGGAGAACAGATTTGGTTTGGGACACAGACGTTGGTTGCATCTACGTCCCGGTTTCTGTAAGTGGAAATCATTGGATCTCGCTTTGTATCAATTTTGTGGACCGCACAGTGGAAGTCTTTGATTGTGCAGGTATGAAAAAATACAGAGAGGTGGAAGCATTCTCAGTTATGGTGCCATGCATTGTGAAGGAAATTCAGACAATCTCGAAGAAGAAACAACTTACCGTTGCACCATACACAATCAGGTATGCGCCTGTGCGTAAAGATCTCAACAAATCTGGCTGTGATTGTGGGATTTATGCTTTGAAGCACATTGAGTGTCATGCGCTCGGCCTCAGGCTCTCTTTGGTGGACGATGATAACATTGACGAGGCGCGGTACAAAGTGGCTACTGATCTATTGAAGGCAGCTAAGGATGAGGTTTTGATCGAGAGAATGTCGAAGTACGTAGCTCCTGAGTTTACACCATCGGAGGTTCTAGACATTTATGGGTTTTGAATTTTTTTCTTTTAGTAGGATTCTTTTGGACACTGTAGTTAGTGCCAAGATTCATTCTTTGATTTGAGTATGCTTGTTTTTCTGGTGCTTGAACTCTTATGTTTTTCTGGAATCCTTTCCACTTTTGCTTTAGTAATGAGAAAATACACTTTTGGTGATATTATGCTTGTATTTGCCTTCTCAGATTAACATAAAAATGGAAATGAAAACTGAGAGATGTGTGAGTCCATTTTACTCTTGCATGAAACCAAACGGAGGGATTCAAACTTTTTCATAACAAATGGTTTACTTGTTAGGTGCAATCAAATTGGCTATAAAGGCTGCGGCTGACTCCATCTTATGATCACCATCGATCCTCATCACTAAACCGAAGTGAATATCAAATCGTACCAAATCCGGAACCGTAAACCCGGAACCGTAGACCCGATTTGCTATCTCGACCCGTCTTTTATATGCTCGATTAACAACTGAAAAATCCCAAATCGAGTTTCTTGAACCCTATAACTCAATTTCACGAAATCCTCAAATCGATCATGCTACATGCGAATTTCGGAAATTGACGTGAGTTCATTTGTATGAGTAAATTTTGTATGCTCCTTCTTTCAGATTACACCTTCGAATGTCATTTTTTTGTAGTCCTTATTCTCCTTTTTGATTGTGATATTTCTTATTGTCAGTGTTCTTATTTTCTTTTGTGTTTGTGTTGATCTGTTTATTCAAAGCTTTGAGAAAATTATCTGAAGCTTCTAGCGGCTCATCGAGTAGCCGTTCAAGAGGTAGAGTTTTTGGTGTCCCTAAAATTCGTTGTTGGTGTGGGAAAAAAACCATAGAAATGATTTCGAAATCGGACAATAACCCCTACAGGCGATACTATCGATGTGAATATGCTGTAGCTAGAAAGGTAATTGAACAATAATCATTGCTTCTCGTTCATAGCTTTAGTGTGTTGATTGTGTTTTTTCTTTTCCAAATAATGCAGCTTGCAAATGATAGTCATATCTTCAAATGGGTTGATGAGGCTCACTTAAATGAGATAGAGACACTGAAAACCAACATTGCAAAACTTGAGGAAAGGATCGAAGAGATTACAACAGAGAGGAAGGAATATGAGAGGATCCTGTTTGAGAAGGTGAAAGTGAAGCTCGAGAAGGAGGTATTAGAGACAATGGAAAAGGCAAAGGATGAATCATCATCTAACATGAAGAAGATGATGCTTCTCGTAGTCTTTGGATGTATGGTCATTGTTGGAGTTAGTAAAACAGTAGGTGGTTAACAAAAATGATATTCTTGTCATTAGAAGTATTATCTGTTTTAGGTTGTTACAAGGGTGCACTTGTCATGGTTTTGTCCTCCTTAATGCAATGGATTTGTGAGCTTATGTATTTGCACATTGTGGTTCTTTTGAATGGCATTTGAAATTGCACAATGTTGAAAGAACATGACCAAAGGTATGACAATCCAGAAAACCGAATAAACTGTATCAAAAACATGACAAAAGGGTATCATAATCCATTGCCAAAAGCATAATAATAAGGTCCTATTTAGCCGATGAAAACTGAAAAATGCTAAACCAATCAACTTCATTCAAGCGTCTGAGAAGCATTGGGTTGAGTGAGAGTTCCTTGTGAGGATTGTCCAGGACCTTCCAACAATTTCTACAAAATCAACCATAAAACAAAACAGAAACATTAGACTCACAACCAAAATTTCAGACCAAAATCTGTGCCACATACCTGTTAAAACGAAACAGAAACATAAGACTCATCCATAAGACTCAACTATAAGAATCAACCAAAAAAGCAGTGACACATACAGTTAAAATATTCCTCAAGCATTTGACAACATTCGCCTATCTCTTTAACCCCTTCCACCGAATCCTGATAGAGAAGAAGAGAATAGCATAATCAAAACACAATCCAGTTATCTTATCGAAGTGTAAAGGATACACAATTCGAAGAACTTACTATATTGGCATATCACATGTTGCTCTGTTGTGACCTTCTTTAAAACAGCGACTGCACATGTGCCTCTTCTTAACTTGTCCTCCTTGTGATAATCTAATCTTGTCTTCAACGGTTTGATACCTTCTTTTTCTTCGCCTACCAGCAGCTCTGCGTGACTCTGGACACAACACAATGTCTTGTTCGACATCTATTGGGACACGCCATGCATCCTCAGGGGTACCAATTTGATTTATTGGTTCGTCGAACGATGACCTCCATACAATAGTCTTTGAAGTATCATCGCTGAATAAGTGTGGCTCCATTCCCAAATGAAGACATGCTCTAACGGCGTGTCTACAAGGAATTTTCAGGAGATCATACTTCTGACATGTACATGTCCGTTTCACCAAATCAACCACACAATCATATATGTCGCCACGAACCAGTAATCTGCTCTCCGCAATTGGAAAAACCTTAAATGTTTTACTTTTTCAATCCTCCGAGCAATCTTTTTCTCCACGGCAATGGTTAGAGGGTGTTTTGATATACCTCTATTTTACCTACTTTTTATGCTATTTTACTATGGTTTTCTAATGGTTTTCTAGTGGATTCTTGTGTTAAAAGGTAGTTTTTATGGATTTATAGTGCAAAGAGTCATTTTAGGTAAAAAGGTGCATTATGGAGCAAAACAGGAGATTTGGACTCTAAACCAGTTCAATGCCCCTGCATCAACTTTGGATGGAGCTAGAAAAAGATCTACTCAATGGATTTCATCAAGACCAGTTCCCTGCGTGCTCTGATTGAGTTAACTTTCCAACGCAACTGGAACGGCCTCATTTGGATGAGTAGAAAAGGAGTTATAGCCAAAAGAGTGAAGGCTGCTCCAGACGGCCATATCGAGAATCAGCGCCGAACGCGCAGACCGGCTGGCCGAGGAACGAATGTTCCGCGCTCGGCCAAAACCGTATCCGTCCGACTGAAGTCTCGGCCAAAGTCCAAAACCGTCGGCCGATCGCAATCACGACCCGGGAAACATTGCCCGCGGTCGGCCAAGCCACGCCACGCCGCGCACGACCACCGCGCGAGCCGGGAAACGCCTCGCGGCCGCGCAACTCATCTCACGTACCACGCCGAACGCGCCATCCGACCGGGAAAACGTCCCGCGTCCGGCCGAGAAACCATCGGCCAAATTCACCGTCGACCACACCGGCCGACCGCATCATCCGGCCCGACCGTTCCGACTCGGCCAAAGACCCGACTGTCCGGCCGACCGTCCCGACCGACCGTCCGAACGCCGCGGTCGACCCGAAGCCGTTTTTGAAGCCCAATCCGCACAATTCAAGCCCAAAGCCGGCGCCGACCTAGCTAGATTAGGTTTAGCCGCCTTTCATACTTAGAGCATTATAAATACTTCTTTTTAGCCTTGTAACTCAAGAAGGAGAGAGACCACAATCTATTTTACATCTTAATAAAGTTTTGCTTGCTTTTACTTTGTTCTTGCTTGTTACTCTTTCTAGAGAGGATTCGAATCTCTGTTCTTATGAATATGAATTCGTTTCCTTCTCTATGTCTGAGTAGTTTACTTGTTAAGTGATAGGAAGTCAAAGGATAGCATTCATGTATGCTTGATGATTGATCACAATTAGGGTTTTACTTATAATCTCCATCTTTGCTTATACTTAATGCTTGTTGTTAATCTGGCCAATTAGCATATGCCTTTAGGTTGATTTGAGCCTCGACAGTGCTGTATCATTCGCCTGAACTAGTATTTGGTGGGCAATCTCTTTTAGACTGCGACAGTTGATCTACTTGTAGGTTGTGAACAATTGATCTTGATCGAACTAATGCTTGATTTAATCACCTAGGGACATACCAAAAGTTTAGCGACTAGGTAGATTAACAAAGGGGTCGGAGCCTCGACAGTGGAATGATCATACCATAGTGTTTCAAGTTCTAGATTAGCACCTAAGTGCGGTAACCCTAATTGATTGATTTCATGCTTCTTGAATTGCTTATCTCAAGACTATCCTATTGCTTAGCCTTTCTCTCCTATTGAATTCTCACTTTTATTACTTGCATGCTTTACTTTCTCTGCACTCAACCAACTTATACTTTTGCCCTAGCTTGATCTCAACTCATAACTTGTAGTGTGCAATCTGGTCCTTGTGTTCGATACCCGTTTACTACTTCTGACCTGTGCACTTGCAGAATCAGGGATAGGAAAGGGGAAGACCTGATCCCGCGATCAAGTTTTTGGCGCCGTTGCCGGGGACCAATTCGCACCTACAAGTTCTTGCAAGAGAGCTAGTCTAGGGTTTTTTTCCTTTTTCCTTTTTTCACTTTTCCTTTTTGTTTTTGTTATTTCTTTTTTTTCTTTGATTTTGTTTTTCCTTTTTTGGTTTTTCCTTTTTGTTTTTAGCTTTTCAGGTTTTCCTAGTTAGATATGGAGAAGGAGCCACAAGCCTCTTCCCCTATAAAGGCGATGCCAATTCGCCACATACCACCTCAAAGCACCTCTTGAGCGAACAAGAGATGTTCAAGCCCTCAAGCACCACCACCTTCATGGGATAGTCCTCCAAGACCATCCACTTTGAAGACAAAGAAGAAACTTCTTCCTTACCTTGAAGCAGCCGACCTGGAGACGTCTAGCCAAGCCGCATCACACCAAGAAGAACACCTTCTAGCCACACCAGAAGAGGAGATTAACCCTGAGCTGATCGAGTTCGTGAAGAGAGATCAATTCCATGATCTGTTTTCAGAGTATGCATGGAGCACATAGATCACTTTGACAATCTTTGTGATTCCTATGGAGTTTTTGACTTTGAGAAGAAGATGATGCTATTCAGCACATCACTAGCTGGACCAGCACTAGATTGGGCGCAGCATGAACCACCTCTACAATCGAGTCATGGATCGATTTTAGAGAAGCTTTCTTGGAAAGATTTGCAAGAAGCCACCTTTCAAATCCAAGTACTACCACTACTCTCATCAGCTGGAGAGAGAGCGTGATGAAGAAGAATGGGGAGGCATACCACCTCATCCTGAAGTTCTGAATGAAGATCTAATCAAGCATGTGGAGAGGAATCCTTTCTACAACTCTATTTCAGAATGTGCAAAGGAGCATCTATGCAACTTTGAGCAGCTTTGTCATGACTATGGACTTGGAGACAACCCCAAGAAGATACAACTTTTCCAACTATCACTAGCTGGACAAGCCAAAGACTGGGCTAAGTTCAATGCCCAACATGCTTTCAAGACTTGGAATGGATACAAAGGAGCTTTCCTCCACAGATTTGATAAAAATCCTGTTTATGTCCCACCACCACGCCCAAGCTATTCACAATACCATCATCATCGTCAGACATAACAAGACACCCCTTTTCCCAAGGGAGAGTTATCAAGCTGCGCGCCTAACCAAGATTGAAGATATGCTTCAAGAGTACTTGAGAAATCAAGAAGAAGAGTACAAAGAAGATGGGAGAAGAATCGATTTCATCCATGAGAGCCTTGGAAACAAATCTGAAGTCCTATTCAAGCAAGTGATCAAGCTTGATGAAGACATTAAGAAGTTAAGAGAGGATCATGATCGATCTTTGACCCTAGTTAAGCTTGATGTTGCTTCCAAATATCAAGAGTTGCTGAACAAGAGCATGAGAATTGAAGATACTAGCTATGGCAATAGCAAGCACCTTGGATCAATCTACAACCGCCTACAAGCCCTTGAAGGATCATCTCATGCTACTTACAAGAGAGAGAGGAGCCCAACACCCAACCACCCTCCCTTTTATTGCAATGCCATCACAAGAAGAAGCACTACTCAAGTCCACAAGGATAGTGAAGAAGAAGAAGAAAGAGAGTATGAGGAACAATTGAATGATGAAGATGAAGAGCAGAGCATCGACATCAATGCTTCCCCAAAACAGAGCATGGATACACCAAGCCCTAGAGACCCTCGTTTCTCACCAAGAAGTCAAGCCCCTACACTTCCAAGATTGGAAGCAATGCAAAGACCATCACCACCTACTGAAGAAGAAGATACTTGGCAATATGATCCCATTGATCCCAACAAGATAAGCCCCATGAAGCTTAAAGAGTTCAATGCTAAGGTGAAATCACTTCCATTCTATGTCACTTTTGAAGAAGCTTGGGAAAAACATGGTCTAGTGGAGTTCTTTTTCACAACTAGTGAAAACAAAGAAGAGATACACCAACTCTTCAGGAAGCACGATTTCCCCTTGCCCCTCATGCAGTCAATCAACCACCATCTTCACCACAACCCAAGTGGTATGTCAATTCCATATCAAGAGAGAAGCTTGCTGAGTTCAATCAGTTTGTCCAAACTCTTCCAGCCAGCATGTCCTTCCAAAAGCTTGGCGCCACTACCCATTCACCACTTTCTTCCACAACTGCAAGGAGACACCTGAAGACATAAGAGAGCTTTTTAAGAAAGCTAAAGTTCAGCCTACCTTCAAGACCCTCTACAAGATAGAAGACCCAGCCAAGCCAAGAGGAGTTGTTGTTGATGTTCTTCTAGAGATTGGAGATATCAAGATTCCGGTGGACTTTCATGTCATAAACATTCAAGGAGGATGTGACACACCATTGATACTAGGCCGACCCTTTTTGGCCACTGCTGGAGCTGTCATGGACCTTCCAAACCGGCGAATGTCCTTAGCCAATGTGGACAAGACAGTCTTTTACAAGACCATACCATTCATTGCACCAAACAAGCTGTCTTACCTCATCACTGCCCAAGGCCGCCCAAGAGAGCCACCAGACCACACTCAAGGTCACAATGAGACAAGAACTAAAAGACTATGTCTCAGGCCGTGCCCTTACCCCATTCCAACTAAGAGATCCTATCAGTCAAGCTAATGACTCAAAAGAAGCGATGCATGGGAGGCAACCCATGAAAGGTGTTTTTCTTTACTTTTCTTTTCAATTTGTTTTAGTTAATGTCTAGTTTTGTTTTGAGATTTGGAAACAGGAATCTAAGAACCACACAATGGTAAAGAAGATATACCACAAAGAAGAATGTCATAGTTGGCGCGACTTAGATGGCCGAGCAGAACCTCTCCACGCTCGCCCATGTCCTCTCAAGCCGCCCAACACACCATCCCATCTCATTCCACTGCATCTCACCCATCCCACCTCACCACACTTGCATTCCATCACTACCATCATTCCACTGCATTCACCATTCTTCAAGTAACACAAAATCAGGTTACATCTTTCTTTTTACATTCACAACACTTTATTACCTCTTTCTTTAACTCCCTTAATTGGATTTTCTTTCACCGGGACGGTGCAAGTTAAGTCTGGGGGGATTGTCGGTACTAATGTGTTTGTTCATGGTTGTTTTGATCTTATAATGGTTTTTCCTAACCCACTTTTTCAAAACTTCTGTTTTATTGAGTCAAAACCAGTCCGGAACATGAACTTGCTTTGAGATTTGATAGTGTTATGCTAACAATCTATGACCCTAGAGCAAACATCAGCTGAAGGCACAAGCCTAACAGAAGCTCCTACAGTGGATCGACATGCTAGCTCAGCGAAATTTCTAAGGTAACCAAGCAATCTAGAGTTAACCTCACCCTTAATCAATCTTAATAACTCTTGTCAAGGGGATTGGCATACATGTCGACAGTTCCTTGCTTGATTTTCAATGAGATTTGTCTAAAGAGTTCTCCTCTCTCTCCCATCCCAAATGGTAAGTAATGTTTATGAGAAAAAGCTCAAAGAGCACAAGGAAAACAAGTAAGCATGAGGAATGCATATGTCTGTACCTTCATGTCTTATGGAATACCTTAGTCAAACAAGGAACAAGCTAAAGACTTATCCTGTGGTTGAAAGAAGGTCAATAGAAAAAATAAAATGATACCCTAGAAAAGTAGGGAGAAATTGACCTTTCAAAGTTCTGATGTGAGAAAGAGAGAGGAAAAGAACTCATTGCACTTCAAAGACAATCTTGGAGAAGATCAAGTGGGTAAGAACAAGTTCAATTGATCGATTTCCCTTGATAAAGAACTCACGCTTTAAATTTATGCAAGAGGTTAGCAATAGAGAGTTTGGATTGCTGGATGAGACTAGTTGGGTTGGTATTGTTCGCTAAACTTGCAGGGTGTATGTGAAGCTAACCTTATGTTGTCTATGTTCTTAGTGGAATACAGGAAAGGAACCTTTCACAGGATTTTCAAAGAAGCAAGGGAGTTCCACGTTTTTCAAAACCTCTTCACTAGTTTAGATTCTTTTTGCTTGGGGACAAGCAAAGATCTAAGTCTGGGGGAGTTGATATACCTCTATTTTACCTACTTTTTATGCTATTTTACTATGGTTTTCTAATGGTTTTCTAGTGGATTCTTGTGTTAAAAGGTAGTTTTTATGGATTTATAGTGCAAAGAGTCATTTTAGGTAAAAAGGTGCATTATGGAGCAAAACAGGAGATTTGGACTCTAAACCAGTTCAACCCCTGCATCAACTTTGGATGGAGCTAGAAAAAGATCTACTCAATGGATTTCATCAAGACCAGTTCCCTGCGTGCTCTGATTGAGTTAACTTTCCAACGCAACTGGAACGGCCTATTTGGATGAGTAGAAAAGGAGTTATAGCCAAAAGAGTGAAGACTGCTCCAGACGGCCATATCGAGAATCAGCGCCCAACGCGCAGTCCGGCTGGCCGAGGAACGAATGTTCCGCGCTCGGCCAAAACCGTATCCGTCCGACTGAAGTCTCGGCCAAAGTCCAAAACCGTCGGCCGATCACGCAATCACGACCCGGGAAACATTGCCCGCGGTCGGCCAAGCCACGCCACGACCGCGCACGACCAAACCGCGCGAGCCGGGAAACGCCTCGCGGCCGCGCAACTCATCTCGCGTACCACGCACGATGCGCCGTCCGAGCCGGGAAACTACGTCCCGCGTCCGGCCGAGAAACATCGGCCAAATTTCATCCGTCCGACCACGCCGGCCGACCGCATCATCCGGCCCGACCGTTCCGACTCGGCCAAGACCCGACTGTCCGGCCGATCGTCCCGACCGACCGTCCGAACGCCGCGGTCGACCCGAAGCCGTTTTTGAAGCCCAATCCGCACAATTCAAGCCCAAAGCCGGCGCCGACCTAGCTAGATTAGGTTTAGCCGCTTTCATACTTAGAGCATTATAAATACTTCTTTTTAGCCTTGTAACTCAAGAAGGAGAGAGACCACAATCTATTTTACATCTTAATAAAGTTTTGCTTGCTTTTACTTTGTTCTTGCTTGTTACTCTTTCTAGAGAGGATTCGAATCTCTGTTCTTATGAATATGAATTCGTTTCCTTCTCTATGTCTGAGTAGTTTACTTGTTAAGTGATAGGAAGTCAAAGGATAGCATTCATGTATGCT
The DNA here is from genome assembly GCA_902728155.2 of Microthlaspi erraticum. NCBI lineage: Eukaryota > Viridiplantae > Streptophyta > Magnoliopsida > Brassicales > Brassicaceae > Microthlaspi > Microthlaspi erraticum. The sequence continues at coordinate 55,557 of CACVBM020001111.1, forward strand.
TGATGATTGATCACAATTAGGGTTTTACTTATAATCTCCATCTTTGCTTATACTTAATGCTTGTTGTTAATCTGGCCAATTAGCATATGCCTTTAGGTTGATTTGAGCCTCGACAGTGCTGTATCATTCGCCTGAACTAGTATTTGGTGGGCAATCTCTTTTAGACTGCGACAGTTGATCTACTTGTAGGTTGTGAACAATTGATCTTGATCGAACTAATGCTTGATTTAATCACCTAGGGACATACCAAAAGTTTAGCGACTAGGTAGATTAACAAAGGGGTCGGAGCCTCGACAGTGGAATGATCATACCATAGTGTTTCAAGTTCTAGATTAGCACCTAAGTGCGGTAACCCTAATTGATTGATTTCATGCTTCTTGAATTGCTTATCTCAAGACTATCCTATTGCTTAGCCTTTCTCTCCTATTGAATTCTCACTTTTATTACTTGCATGCTTTACTTTCTCTGCACTCAACCAACTTATACTTTTGCCCTAGCTTGATCTCAAACTCATAACTTGTAGTGTGCAATCTGGTCCTTGTGTTCGATACCCGTTTACTACTTCTGACCTGTGCACTTGCAGAATCAGGGATAGGAAAGGGGAAGACCTGATCCCGCACATCATGTTTATGCCTCAAGCTCAATGCTCTACGCTGATAAAACCACCTTGTTAACATCTCTCTAATGCTATCCAGGAGGGGGATTACTGGAAACTCTCTAGGTGATCTCAATGCCGAGTTTAATGATTCAGCCGGGTTAGTTGTCCTAATGTCGTATCTGAATCCTCCAAACAAGCAACAAGCCCATTTCCTGACATCAGCTTCCAAGAGATATTTTCCAACCTCTGGACTAATTGCACAAACATCTATCATCATCTTCTGAAAATTGACAACCCTGTAAGCTTTAGAAGCCTTTTCAACCAAGCCAACTACACCTTTACCATGGAAATATGATATAACATTGTTCAACATATGGTGAATGCAAATTCCATGGCTAGCTCGTGGATAAACTTTAGCAAGTGCTTTACCAATGGAAAAATGCCTATCCGAGATAAAAGCCAAACCGGGATCATCCTCAATGACAACATGTAGTTCCCTTAAATCCACTCCCATGAAAGATCATTTTCAGAATCAACCACACCAAATGCAATTGGATACAGATTTGAGTTACCATCTAAAGTTGTTGCAACTAGCAGCGTTCCTTTGTATTTATTCTTCAAAAAAGTACCATCAACAACAATGATCCGCCGCATGGCTTTATAGAACCCTCTTACTGATTGACCAAAGGAGATAAATAGATATCTAAAACTACCATCCTCATCTGTTTTTGTAAGCAGTATGCGTACCCGGGTTAGCCTCTTTTAGCATGTACAAGTATTTGGGTATCTTTGCGTAGCTCTTCTCAAGTATACCTCTTACAACATTCACAGCATACTCACGGGCCTCCCAAGCCAAAGTGTAAGATATCTCGCACCCATGCTCTGTAAGCATGAACTGTATGATATCATTCGGTCTAGGCCCTTCTTTAACTCCCTCATACTTCTGTAAAATAAGATTGCCGATTGTTTTTGCCGAGGCTAATCTTGCGATTTTTCTTTTACTTGAAGGGGTACAAGTATGTTCACCCACATACTTCTTCACTACAAAATATGTGGCATTAACAGATTGACAGCATTAACACCCCACTTGCACAATCTTTCTGCACAACGGATTGTCCAATATGTGGTATCTGATCGCTCCACTATGTAATCGAAGTTGTGCTTCATTGCAAGGATTTCAAAATATGACTTCATAAGTCTTTTGCTTCTGAAATCTTGTTTCTTCTTCACAGTTTCCATCAAAGCAAAACGAAGCTGATTGTTCTCCTTCCTTTCCTCTGCAAACCCGAATCCATCATCATTATCTCCATCATACATGTTGCTCTTCACGGTTTCCGATTTCTCATCATTCTCTCCATTACTTGAATCCGGCTCTGTCTTCAAATCGGTGTTGATTCCATTGTTTACAACCTGAACAGGATCTGTAAAGGAGACACACAAATGTTTCGATGCAGCCTTCCTCATATACCCAACAAAGTTTTTCAACTGCCGATCATTGCCAATCACAACTCGTGGAGACCTTGCATCATTGATCAAACCACCCGGTAGAAAACTAAGCTCTATCTTCTCCCCAGTTTCGATTGAAAAGTCCTCTAAAACCATCATCTTTAACGCCTCAAATGTAGTGCTAGATTCCAGAACTACTAATCTAGCTCCTTTGGCCTTATCAGCAACAAAAGTCCCACAAGATTTCCATACACCACAAGTAACATAGATTTGCAACATAATAACTAAGAGGAATAAGAGAAACTAGTAAGTTGTGTGTATAGGAGAAGAAGAAGATGAAGATGACGGCTAAGAAGATGGGAATGGAGAAGAAGTTGCCACAATTGCGTCGTGGGAGAAGGTTGGAGAAGAAAAAGGAAACAAAATATTCAAAAAAATATTTGTTAATATTCTCTAAGATTTCCGGCAGAAGACGATTTCTACATTTGGTAGAAGACTGATTTCTAGAAGAACACGACCTCTACCAACATGGTAGAAAAGTGGTTTTTAGTAGAAATGAACTCTACGGATGGTAAGAGATAATGTGTGTAACAGAATACGAAATCTACGCCTGCGTAGAAGGCTGTGTTTCTCGTAGACAACAAATTCTAGAACATGTAGAAAACTTTGTTTTTGGTAGAACATATCTTCTACCAAATTTACAAAATCGCAGAACATAGAGTAACAGGTAGAAGTGATATGCTACTAATAGTAGAGGTATATATAGATTATAGAACTCGTGTTCTACGGATGGAAGATGTGTGTATAAATGGTAGATATCGAATTCTAGCTCCAGTAGATGTAATAAAAACGTGTAGGATACATATTCTACTTTGAATTTCAGAGCTGGTAGAAGAAAACTTCAATATATTTTTTAAAAATCATATTTTTGAAAAAAAATTGTGAAAAATTATAACAAGTCTGAAGATCATTTATCTGATTTTTAGAAATATTTTGGGTTTCTTACATAAACTATTTCATATTTTTAAATATATAAAGGGTATTAATGGCAAAAATAGGTAAAAAATGAAAATGTGTATATGGACAAACCTTCCCTCTTTTCTGTGTATAATCACAAATCTCCCTTTCTTAAAAGGTTGAGGATGGAATACGAAAAATGTATAAGACCGGTGATCCAAGATATTCAAAAAAGTACCAATGAGATTGGATTTAACTTAAGTTATAAAATCATATTCTGTTATAAACTAAATAAATAATAATAAAACTAAACCAACCTCGGGGTTTCTAAAATAATATAATCCAAACTCAATCGTACCTTGAAGATAGCGGAATATATTTTTATTCTGTTCCAATGTCTTCTGATAGGCGATGAGTTGTATCTTGCAAGCAGATTAGTACAAAACCTATATCTGGTTTAGTGCAATTTGCAAGATACCTAAGTGCCCCGATGGCGCTCATGTCAGGTATTTCAAGACCTAACATTTTTTTTTTTTTTTTTAAATCTTCAATAGGTCTAAATGGATCATTGTTAACATCAAGCGATCTATTGACCATTGGACTACAGTCCGTTTATTGAGAGAGAATATTTCATTCTTCATGGCCATTTGCCATTTCTCCCAGTCCGGCCTCTTTTGGCACTCTGACACGGAAGTTGGATCTGGATCATCATTTTCATGATCGATCTCTTTAGCCACAGAAAAAGAGAACATTCCATCATTATCTATTTCACTTCTAGCCCATAGTTTTCACTTTGGGTGAAGGAAATGGAAATCTCAAATTTTTCTGTCTCAGGTTCGTCATCTTGACGAACCTCTTTATCAGGTTCTACAAGAACCTGATCGGAAATGTCTTCAAGACATTTTGGTTCATCAGGAACCTTTACTCCACAAATCTTTTTCTTTCGGGGATATTTATCCTTTGATCCTATAAGCCTCCCGCGCTTTTAGTTGAACCGGTTCACTTGCTCTATTCACATCAAAATGTTCATGAGGAACTTCAATTTTTGATGGAGCATTAGCACCGGGGATATAGGACTTCGTCACCCTTTCGTATCTGAACTCATGGTCAACTGGTTAGCCAATCTTTGTATACATTTCTGAATTTCCACCTCGCGTTGTTTAGAAGGAGGATCAAAATAAGCCAAAGAGTGTGTACACCATTTGGTGATATCATTTGGTGATTCTCTCGACCCTCCCCCTAACGCAGGGAATTCATTTTCATCAAAATGGCTATCGGCAAATCGTGCCATAAACATATCACCAGTTGCCGGTTCAAGATACCTTATTATACTAGGGGGCGAATACCCGACATATATTCCCAATCTCATCTGTGGTCCCATTTTTTCCATTTCCTTCGCCCAAAGTGAAAACTATGGGCTAGAAGTGAAATAGATAATGATGGAATGTTCTCTTTTTCTGTAGCTAAAGAGATCGATCATGAAAATGATGATCCAGATCCAACTTCCGTGTCAGAGTGCCAAAAGAGGCCGGACTGGGAGAAATGGCAAATGGCCATGAAGAATGAAATATTCTCTCTCAATAAACGGACTGTAGTCCAATGGTCAATAGATCGCTTGATGTTAACAAGGATCCATTTCGACCTATTGAAGATTCTGAAAAATGTTAGGTCTTGAAGTACCTTACATGAGCGCCATCGGGGCACTTATGTATCTTGCAAATTGCACTAAACCAGATATAGCTTTTGCTACTAATCTGCTTGCAAGATACAGCTCATCGCCTACCAGAAGACATTGGAACGGAATAAAACATATATTCCGTTATCTTCAAGGTACGATTGAGTTTGGATTATATTATTCAAGAAACCCCGAGGTTGGTTTTGCAGATGCTGGCTACTTGTCTGATCCGCATAAAGCTCGATCGCAAACCGGTTATGTTTTCACATACGTGGAACCGCGATCTCCTGGCGTTCCCAAAAACAAACATTGGTTGCAACGTCTTCAAATTATGCGGAAATCATTGCACTCATGAAGCATGCAGAGAGTATGTATGGTTGAGATCTTTGATCCAACATATACAAGAAGCCAGCGGAGTATCTACAAAGAAAGAGCCAACAACATATACGAAGACAATTCTGCATGTGTCACTCAACTCAAAGAAGGCTACAAAGAGCGACAGGACAAAACACATCCCTCCAAGATTTTTCTCTACACTCAAGAACTTGAGAAGAATCAAGAAGTGGATATTCAGTATGTTCGCTCAAGTGACAATGCACTGATCTCTTCACAAAGGCGTTCCTACAAAGTGTTCAAGAAGCACGTTCAAGTATTGGAATGCGTCGTCTTCAAGATTTGTGAAGAGAAGAATATATCCATTTTTCAGGGGAGTTTGCTTCGTGGTACTCTTTTTCCTTCTCATGGTTTTTATCCCAATGGGTTTTTCCATGATAAGGTTTTAATGAGGCCGCATGCAACTTCACAATAATGGATAATCAAGGGGGAGTATTATAATGGATGTTTATCCATAATTTCTTAACCATGAAGTTAGGAGATATTTTGATTGTTTAATAATATCTATTGGGTATAAATAGAGCCTATGGCTTGACGTAAAATATTCATTTGAAACATTTTGAGAAGAGAAAGACATCTCTCTTTCACTCCCTCTCCTTTCACGTATCTCTCTCACCTGACCCCAAGTGGGTCCCACCACTCTTTTCTTTTTATTATTTATTTAGTTTATAACACGTTATCAGCACGAAATCGTAAACTAAATAAATAATAAAAAGAAAAGAGTGTGTACACCATTTGGTGATATCATTTGGTGATTCTCTCGACCCTCCCCCTAACGCAGGGAATTCATTTTCATCAAAGTGGCTATCGGCAAATCGTGCCGTAAACATATCACCAGTTGCCGGTTCAAGATACCTTATTATACTAGGGGACGAATACCCGACATATATTCCCAATCTCCTCTGTGGTCCCATTTTTGATCTCTGTGGTGGCGCTATTGGGATATAGACCGCACACCCGAATACCCGGAGATGGGATATATTTGGCATATTTCCAAATGCCAACTGTATGGGCGAAAATTTATTATAAGCACTTGGTCTCACTTGAACCAAGGCTCCCGCATGCAATATTGCATGTCCCCATACAGTGATTGGGAGTTTTGTTCTCAAGATTAACGGTCTTGCAATTAACTGCAACCGCTTTATTAATGACTCAGCCATGCCATTTTGCGTATGAACGTGCGGAACCGGATGTTCAACATCGATTCCCACAGACATACAAAAGTCATTAAAGGCTGCTGAAGTGAATTCACCAGCATTATCAAGCCTGACTTTCTTTATGGCATAATCAGGGAAATGCGCTCTCAACCTGATTATTTGGGCAATGAATCTTGCGAAAGCCATATTTCTTGTGGTCAAAAGACACACATTTGACCATCTACTAGATGCGTCAATCAATACCATAAAGTATCGAAATGGCCCGCACGGTGGGTTAATAGGCCCACATATATCACCATGTATTCTCTCTAAGAATACAGGGGATTCATTCCCAACTTTGGCTGGCGAGGGCCTAATTATGAGTTTTCCTTGAGAACATGCTTTACATGAAAACTCCCCCGATTGAAAAATCTTTTCATTTTTCAATGGGTGGCCACTCGTATTTTGCACAATTCTTCTCATCATGACTGAACCTGGGTGGCCAAGTCTTTCATGCCACACCCTAAAAGTGCTAGTAAACATCTGGTTTACTGCAACATAAGATTCAGTCATGTTGATTTTTGTGCAATATAAACCAGAGGACATCATTGGTAATTCTTCCAATGTTTGTTTCCTCTCCGTTGTAATGCAAAGATATTCAATGCCATTTTTGTTTATAGTCTCAATATGATATCCATTTTTGCGGATATCTCGGAAACTTAATAAGTTCCGGTGAGACTCGGGGAATATAGTGCATCTCGCACTTCAAATTTTGTTCCCCTTGGCAATGAAAAACTTGCACTCCCAGAGCCAAGTATTATCTTTGCACTACCGCATATAGTACTCACGCTTTCAGCGGAGTCTTTCATTTTGAGATAGGAGAAATACTTCTTATCTTTGAGTATTGTATGTGTCGTAGCACTGTCTGCTAGACAAGTATCTCCATCCTTAATCTCAAATCGTGGCACCATCAGGGCCACTGAATTCTTTTGAAAACTTTAAACAGAATAACAAAATTGAAAGCATAAATTGAAAGACAGAAATTTAGATCTGGGAGGAGACATAGTCATCAACTCCGCTACATAGAGGAGGTTTTCACCATCAACTCCGGAGGAGGATTTCCCTACCACTCCATATATATGATCTGAGGAGACATAGTCTACCATGTGATCATTTGCTCGGAGTAGGCAGAGCCTAGCTTCCCGGCTTTAATTTATTTGATCGAGGAGGCAGAGCCATCCATGACGATCAGCTCGGAGTAGGCAGAGCCTAACTTCCCGGCTTTAAGAGATTTATTTGATCGAGGAGGCAGAGCCATCCATGACGATCAGCTCGGAGTAGGCATAGCCTAACTTCCCGGCATAATAGACAAAATATAATTTTAAATAAATTTGGACAGAATTTAGGCTTACCTTCCGGAATAAGAATAGATCTAGACAGATCTAAGGTATAGAGACAATCGTGCTGATAACGTGTTATAAACTAAATAAATAATAAAAAGAAAAGAGTGGTGGGATCCACTTGGGGTCAGGTGAGAGAGAGATACGTGAAAGGAGAGGGAGTGAAAGAGAGATGTCTTTCTCTTCTCAAAATGTTTCGAATGAATATTTTACGTCAAACCATAGGCTCTATTTATACCCAACAGATATTATTAAACAATCAAAATATCTCCTAACTTCATGGTTAAGAAATTATGAATAAATATCCATTATAATATATTATATGATTTGTCTATCAGTAAAGATTTTTGTGTGGTTGGTTAAACAATTAAAGAAAAAAGAAGCCTTAAAATCACAATTATAAAAAATCTCCGTTGCCGGGACTCGAACCCGGGTCTCTCGGGTGAGAGCCGAGTATCCTGACCAGCTAGACTACAACGGACTGTTGATTTATCAGTAAAGAACTTGGGAGAATTGGCAATTTACCCCATATTGAAAGTGTTTTTGTCCCTTTACACCTTCACATTTGTGTCTTGTCCTATTACCTTTTTTTTTTGCATTTTTCTCATTTTTGCCCTTCCTTTTAATTGGATAATGTTTTGTTTTTTCGTTTCTAAAATTAAAATTTTGATAAATAAAAAAAATAAAAAACGAACAAGAAAGAAAGGAAAGAAAGATTTGAAAAATATTCAGTTGCAATATTTTCTCGATCTTCGCAGAAGATGAATTCTACAAAACCGTAGACGACACTAATTTTGCTAGATTGCGTACTAGAAACACGAGTACTACGGATCGTAGAAAATATGGTTTTAGTAGAACACTACTTCTGCGGGATGTAGATTAGACAAAAACACGTAGAATACGAAAACTATTTCTTGTAGATAGCAGTGTTTCGCGTAGAACGTAAAATCTACGAGTAGTAGAAGATACTTGATTGTGTAGAATATATTTGGTGCGAATTCTACAAAATAGTAGAGCCTATAAGGCTTGGTAGATATCAACTTCTACATCCGGAAGAGGTATGTATAAGTTGTAGATATTATGTTTTACGGAGGTTAGACCAACGAATATCTTGTAGAAAACGTAGTCTACTTTGTTATTTTAGATTTGTAGAACGAAACTTATAATATTTTTTTAAATATCATAAGCATTTTCAAAAATGTTCAAATATTTTACACAGTGCTGAAATCATTTTTAGGAATTATGGAATTTATTTTCACTTGAAAAAACATTTTGTATGAGTTTATAAATAAATTGAAGGGCAATCTTGACTAAAAATGACCAAAGTCAAAATAGGTGTAAAGGGACAAGAAATCTTTCAATTTGGGGTAAATTATCAATTCTCCCAAAGAACTTAGCCTCTCTATTCTTGGCCATTGTGAATAAATACCAAAAATAAATAGAAACCAATCAAATCCCTAGTTAGCTGCCTTTTAATGCTTGCAACTTTACTAACTTGTCTCAAAGCAGGGTTCCAAACAGCCAAAGACATGCCTTGAAGCTCAAGGCAAATGAGTCCATCGCAATGGACCAATTACTGAAGCTTTGAGAAGCTCTATCTAGGGTGATCTAGTAAAGTGTGCTATCTTTTATTTTGCATCACAGCATTAATAATAATTTCACACTGTACATGTTTTCTCAACAAATGCACACTTAACAACACAACACAAGAAGAAGACTCTTGTATATTTGTGAGGATGTCATTTCACATAGAATGATCGCCAAATGTTTTAGGACGTAACGGAAACAAACACATTCAAGATCAAGCAAACTACTACGAGAATCTACAAGAGTCTTTCTTACATTAAGAAAAACAGATATTTACAAGAAACACTACGACATATCCAGTTTGATAAAGTGATAGGCCCACAATGCATACAAGTACCAAAACAGAGATAATACAAAATTTTCTAACTAGTCAAGAGAGTGAAGTACATTCAAGATTCAAAGATACTACCACCATAGTCTGCAGAGCTCTCACTTACATTCAAAATAGTCTACAGAGACTCCAATATATATCCATTTCATAAAATGAGAGACTTTATGATGCATACAACTATACAAGCACCAAAACAGAAAAATACACATTTTCTAGTCAAGAGAGATAGATACATTCAAGATTCAAAGATACTACTATTATAGCCTGCAAGAGTCTCACTTACATTCAAACTAGTTATCTACAGAGACTAAGATATATCCATTTCATGATTTGAGAGACCTTATGATGCATACAACTATACAAGCACCAAAACAGAAAAATACACATTTTCTAGTCAAGAGAGATAGATACATTCAACATTCAAAGAAACTACCACTATAGCCTGCAAGAGTCTCACTTACATTCAAACTAATTATCTACAAAGACTCTTAAGATATATCCATTTCATAAAATGAGAGACCTTATGATGCATTCAAGGACCAAAACAGAGATAATAATAAAAATTGCAATCAAGAGATCATTAAGAGTGTGCACACACAATGTAATGTACCAAAACCAAATGAATTTTATCAATGATTATACTAGAAATAAGTTTCTACAATATGATGAATACTCGATCAAGGATAGTAATATTGTAAAGACAGCTACTTAAGAAACGTGTAGTTCCAATTATAAATGGCACTTAGATCTGTGTTTCTAACTTAATTTGTGGCAACTTAACGTATTAGATATCGTTAAACTTAATTCCTGGTCTTCATAGGTACTAATATCGATTTGTTAAAGAACAGTCTAAAAAGGGATATAACTGGTCACGTTGAGCTCATTGAAAGAAACTGCAAGTGTACGTAGGCTTCATGAGCGCTCAACGTGATAGGATGCTTATGGTATGTAAAATGTGCATCTCCAAATGATATTACATCAGAATATTATAAATAATTTCTTCGGAAAATATAAAGCTAGCGTACCTTGATCAAATTTAAGATTATGGATATACAGAACTGAGTAGCACTGAAACGGGTACGGGGACAGGAAACGGGTACGGGAACGGGTACGGGAAACGGCAACTTAAAAATACATGGATACGGGTACGGCAGGGGTACTTCAGTAGCGATATATAGAAAATACCCATATATTAAAAATATAAAATGTAACATTGTAGTCTCAACAAAAGAAAAGCACTATAGCATTTTAGAAAACCATAAAAGCCAAGAAAACCATAAAAGCCAAAAAAAATCGACATGGAATCCACATTATCATAGGTCTTATCAGTTTGCTGCCGCCCAAACGATTGACGGTTATGTACCTCCTGGATATAATAAGCTGACAACTACGTTATTGGATAAAGAAAAAGCCAATGTTGAGAAGAAATTAATGACACTGAAATCGACATGGAAAGAAAGAGGAGTATCGATTGTGAGTGACGGTTGGAGCGATCCCACAAGAAAGCCTCTAATTAACTTCATAGCTGCTGGTGGAAATGCTCCTTTGTTTCTTAAAGCTGCGAATTGCTTCGGGGAAGTGAAAGATAAGGTCTTCATTTCTGATTTGATGAAAGAAGTCATCAACGAAGTGGGACATCATAACGTCGTTCAAGTCATCACTGACAATGCAGCAAATTGTAAGGCAGCGGGCGAGATTATTGAAGGTTTATTTCCCCATATTTATTGGACACCGTGTGTTGTCCACACCCTTAACTTAGCTTTGAAGAACATCTGTGCTGCAAAGAATACTGAAACAAATCTGGAAACATATAAAGAGTGCAATTGGATAACTGACACCCATGGAGACGGGCTTGCAATCAAACACTTCATCATGAACCACAACATGAGGCTTGCTATGTTTAGTAAGTTTTCTACTCTTAAGTTGCTTTCTGTAGCTGATACTCGTTTTGCATCCATCATTGTTATGCTTAAGAGATTGAAGATTCTTAGAAGAGGTCTTCAAGCCATGGTTATAAGTGAGGAATGGTCTGCTTATAGAGAAGATGATGTTGGTAAAGCAAACTTTGTTAAAGAGAAGATTTTGGATGATGAGTGGTGGGAAAAAGTGTCTTATATTCTTGATTTCACCAAACCGATATATGACATGATCAGATTTTGTGACACTGACAAGCCAAGCCTTCACTTAGTATACGAGATGTGGGACTCTATGATCGAGAAGGTGAAGGGTGAGATCTACAAGAGAGAAAAACGTGCATTGGCTGAAATGAGTCCTTTCTATGATGTTGTTTATGATATCTTAGTTGCTCGATGGACGAAGAGTAGCACTCCTCTACATTGTCTAGCTCACTCTTTAAATCCAAGGTATATGATTGCAAAAAAAAAGAAATTTCTCTTTTGTTACTTTGCCAAACATTATACATAACATGTTTTGTATGTTGTAGATTTTATAGTGAGGAATGGCTAGATGGAGATTTTGCAAGAGTTGCTCCCCATAAAGATGTAGAACTCTCACGTGAGAGGATGAAGTGTTTTAGAAGATTGTTTCCAAGTAATGATGATCATACGAAAGTTATGGATGAATATGCAAAGTTTTCATTGAAAACTGGTTCTTTTGAAGATTTAAGATGCATTTCGGAGATGTCTTGTAAGGAACCTAAGCATTGGTGGGCTAACTATGGTGCTCAAACTCCTTTGCTACAAGGTTTGGCTTTAAAGTTGCTTGGACAACCTACTTCTTCTTCTTGTGCTGAGCGTAACTGGAGTACTTATGCCTTCATTCACTCACTTAAAAGGAACAAGCTTCTACCAAGTCGTGCTGTAGATTTGGTTTTTGTCCACAACAACCTTCGGCTTTTATCAAGGAATTCCAATGAATATGAAACTGAGAAAACAAAAATGTGGGATTTTGGTGGAGATAAATCAGATTACTATGAATCTGGGACAGATGTGGGATTCTTGGAGATGGAGGAACTCACTCTAGATGAGCCAGATTTTGAAAGTGATATAATCGTTGAGTAGTTGTTTTTTTTGGCTTTTATGGTTTTCTTGGCTTTTATGTGGCTTTTATGGTTTTCTTGGCTTTTATGGTTTTCTAAAATGCTATAGTGCTTTTCTTTTGTTGAGACTACAATGTTACATTTTATATTTTTAATATATGGGTATTTTCTATATATCGCTACTGAAGTACCCCTGCCGTACCCGTATCCATGTATTTTTTAAGTTGCCGTTTCCCGTACCCGTTCCCGTACCCGTTTCCTGTCCCCGTACCCGTTTCAGTGCTACTTAGTTGAACAGTTGAACCAAATATTACTAAGTCCAGACAATGAACCATTAACTTGTAGCTATAGATTATGTGGTGGAGGAAAGGGAAAAACATATAGACTGTGAATAACATGTAACTGTTTCAGTATTTTATATGGCACAGATACATTCAAAGATACAAAAGTTCAAGACTTACCTGAGTAGAAGCCACCATATTAACTGTGTGAGGAAACTCAGTTTGATTGAAACCCAAATTATAACCTAAAATGTTAAAACTGAAATAAAGACAAGAATCCATCAAAACACTAAACTTGCTTTGTAAGCATTCACAGAAAGTAAAATCTCCCTAGCGTCCCTGAGAATATGAATATGAAGCACATACCTGAACAAAAAAAGAAAATTAGTCTTTATTCAGTCTGATACATAAGTATCACCTAAAGATTTGGAAGCTTATTCAAGAATCAGTCCAGTGGTGATCAAAATTAGTATGTTTCTCTGACTTGTGATTTTGATAATCGTATCAACTAATTACAAGCAAGTTTCAAAAGCACATACCTATCATTTGAAGTCTGCTGCATCTTCAAGAGTCTCTAACAACATGAACACCTTCTGAAGCACATACCTGGAAAAAAATCAAAACTAATTAGTCTTTGCTTCACATATATGTCTGCTGCATACCTATTACTGTAGTCTGCTGTAGTCTGAGAAGCACATACCTATTACTGTAGTCTGCTGCATCTCTTCAAGAGTCTCTAACAACTTGAACACCTTCTGAAGCACATACCTGAAAAAAAATCAAAATTAATTAGTCTTAGCTTTTCTAAGCCATCGAACAAGTCTGTAGACTTCTAAGCCTTGTGTTTATATGGTACGAATCAGTATTTGATTCATAATCTGTCTTGTAACTTCTTTCTGTTGTTCTTCTTTTTCCCAGTAAGTCAGAAATCGATCCACAGTTTTTGTCTCAAGACTTCTTATAAAGACTTCCTTAAACATGCACTACCACAACCATACATCCGTTGGTCTTAGGAAATCTGTAATCGAAGAATCTTTGCCTTCTAGTCTCTTCTTTAAGTTGTTGGTCTCAGGTCTTTTCTCCATACAACATATCGTTAGTTGTGTTTACTCTGTCTTTCTCTTACGACTTCGTAAACCGTGTTGGATGGTAAACTTTGTCAATAAAGACTTCCCTAAATATGCACTACCACAACATTCGTTGGTCTCTGTTCTTTGTTACTTACAACAAATCGTTAGTTGTTTTTTACCACCCAACAAGTCTCAGCTTATCCACAGTCTCATAATCTTTGTTGTTATAAGCTGTGGGTTTTTGTATTTCTATCCATCCAGGCAAGTACCAGTGTCTTAGTCTAGAGAGTAGTGACTATCATAAGCCGTGAGTGGTTTCAAAGAACCTATTTTTGTTTCACCTTGTTTCCAACAAAATGAAAACCAACTCATAGACTTTTTTGTCTTAGGACCATTTTCGGCCATTTGGTCGTTATATCCATCCAAATGATAGTCTTTGTCTAATCTTTAGCCTTGGGTAACCGAACATATAGTTCCTGGTCCATAGTCTTTCTTTCTGTTATCTTAAGACTTTCTCGAACTTGTTGGTCGTTAGATCCATCCAACTCATTGTCTTTCTTTTTGTTGTCTTATGACTTTCTCAAACTTGTTGGTCGTTAGATCCATCCAACTCGTAGTCTTTCTTTCTGTTGTTTTAAGACTTTTTTCAGCCATTGGCCGTTAGACTCATAGTCTTTCTTTCTGTTGTCTTAAGACTTTCTCAAGGCTGTTGCTCGTTAGATCCATCCAACTCATTGTCTTTCTTTACTTTTAAGCCTTGTGGTTCCCAGACCATAAATAATTTTCAGCTCATAGTCTGTGTCATTAGACTCTTTAAATCGTTGGTTGTTTGACATTCCATCCCACAAGTTTTCTCTAAGCCAAACTCATAGTCTTTGTCAAGGACTTTTGTCTAAGCCTCTGGTCAATTTATCCTTCCATCATGTAAACTGGAACCATTGTCTCTGTGACAATACATTTTTAAGCCGTGGGTTTAGGAATCTGTTTTCAGTTTGTAGTCTTTGTCTTAAGACTTTCTTAATCCCTCATTATCCTCCGTTCCATCCAAAAATGGAACCATCTTGTCAATAAAGACTTTGTCCTTCTTGCCAACAAACTGAAATCCAACTCAAAGACTTTGTCTTACGACTTCTCAAGCCGTTGGTCGTTATATTTTCCATCCAACTCATACTATTAAGCCTTGGGGTAACCGAACATATAGTTCTTGATTCATAAGTCTTTCTTTATGTTGTCTTTAAGACTTATTCAAGCCTGTTGGTCGTTATACTTTCCATCCAACAAGCCTTCTTTAAGACATTGGTCTTTCTTTCCAATAAGATGAAAACCAACTTGTATGTCTTTGTTTTAAGACTTCTCAGCCATTGGTCTTGAGATCCATGGACTTTCTTTCTGTTGTCTTTAAGACTTTCTCAAGCCTGTTGGTCGTTATATTTTCCATCCAACAAGCCTTCTTTAAGACATTGGTTTTTCTTTCCAATAAGATGAAAACCAACTTGTATGTCTTTGTTTTAAGACTTCTCAGCCATTTGTCTTGAGATCCATGGTCTTTCTTTATGTTGTTTTAAGTCTTTCTCAAGCCTTTTGGTCGTTAGATCAATCCAACTCATAGTCTTTCTTTCTGTTGTCTTAAGACTTTCTCAAGCCTGTTGGTCGTTAGATCCATTCCAACTCATAGTCTTTCTTTCTGTTGTCTTAAGACTTTTTCAGCCATTGGCCGTTAGATCCATCCAACTCATAGTCTTTCTCTGATTTTGAGCCTTGTGGTTCCCGGAACATAGATAAGTCTCAGCTCATAGTCTGTGTCACAAGACTCTTTACATCGTTAGTTGTTTTACATTCCATCCCACAACTCATAGTCTTTGTCAATAAAGACTTATAATTTTCCATCACCCAACATCATGCACTACCAATCCATATATAACGGACTCCAGGCAACGGGACAATGTTTCCAAACAAGAATTTGACAGAACACTATTAGATTAATGCTTGTCAATGATCTTATTTGGGGTTTTAAGTTTCCATTCCCTAACATCATGCACTACCAATCCATATATAACCGACTTGAGGCAACGGGACAATGTTCCCAAACGAGAATTTGACAGAACGCTATTAGATTAGTGCTTGTCTATGATCTCATTTGAGGTTTTGAAAGGGAAAAACAAAACCAGAACACTATTGGATTAGTGCTTGTTTTGGCGTGTTTGTTAATTTCTTAGATAAAGAAAGAATCTTACCTTACGAGGACTGATCAAACGTGTTCCCACTTTGAAAGCCAATAACTCTAGCAGCAGAACAAAGATCCAATCATCTGAGGAATCATGGTTTTTGCGAGGTTCCTGAAATTAAGAGAGGTGATGAAACCATTTGAGATTCCTGAAATCTAACAAAAATACGGATCTATATATTCACATACAGGTCATAAAAGAACCTAAATAATGCCGAAAAAGAATGCAGCACAAGAAGAAAAAAAAGCAACGAAATTGGAATCTTAAATTAACTGGAAACGGGAAACCCAATCAAAAACACAGAACGAAAACTTGAAAATCACTGACAAACTTGGAAACCCAAGCATAATCGGAGAACAAAAACCCTAAAAATCGCGAAAGTAAAATTGAAAACGCAAGCATCAAACAGAGAATTACCTTGACGGGTGAAAGAAGCATCCAACCCCTGACCAATGATCACTGCAAAAAAATAATCTTTCAACGGTTACGCAAATTGGAAACGCTAAACAAATCGCGGTCACTACATGAGATTTAGAAACCCTAACCTTGACGACGATTGAAACATCCAGCCGATTCGATCGGGTCGCTTTCAGGAATCAAGCTTGTAGGTTGCTTCAAACAGAAAAAGTTGGGAGAAAATCTCCGAAAAGTAGATTGAGAGACTTCTGCGAAAGAATGAAGAAAAAAAATGGAAGAGAGAAAATTGGGAGAAAATAATACTTTTGCGAAGAACTGAGGAAATAAAATGGGCGAGAATGTATTTAAAATGTATACTTGCGTTTGACAACACGCGTTTTCTTAACGATTATAAAATTTAAAATGTGTCGATCTATTTGTAACAAACCAAACCGGTCCTCAATTTCAGAAAACCACTTAATCTGAACCGGTTCTGCATCCTTTTTCAAATCATCACCAACGGCACATTTGCTTCTTCATGAATCATGATGTTGTTGGAATTCAAAATTTATAAAATGTGTGGATATGCTCGCTATGAATTTCACTAAAAATATTTGACTGGAAAAATCTGATACAATATAGTGAATAGTGAATTTTTGAAGAAATAAAATATATTATGAAAAATATATATAAATAGTGAATTTTTATGTCTCAGCATATGTCGTCGATAATGTAATGTAGGTCCATTTGGCGAATATCATTATGTTATGCTTCGTGTAATCTCATTCTCAATGTAGTAGAATATTTTTCTTATAGTAATGTGACACAAGCTTGATTCCAAAATAATATCAAGTCATTAGCACCAGATCGTTATTGTTGATGGAAGACAACTCTTCTACTTCACTTTTTTGTTTGTTTGGCTTATCATCACTCTATCTATATCTCATCTTCTCCGGTCTAAAATGATTCTTCTTTTATTCTTCCCTTAAGCTTTTGATTATTCATAGTATTGGGTTTTTGCCATGATATACATCTTGTTTATAGAGTTTATTTTTGTGTGTTTTTGTAGTCTTTTCGAATCTTTATAGGTCTAGGCATATTTGGAGCATAACTGGTCCAAGTTCCAAGTTCCACTTATTTATAAAAGTGCCCCATTCATGTTTTAGAAGACTTTTAGGTTTTAGAAACTACTGTTCGGATATTGAGACTCTTTGAGAAATTTGTTCTTGAGATTTTAGAGAGACCATTATGCTACTTTGTTCGTTTAAGAGAAGAATTTGAATCATTTTTATTTTATATTTCTCTTTAATACAGTTTATTTAGTTTATGATGTTGTCTTCAATAAAATTTGCTAGTATTGTTAATATGATTCCAGTTATAGGTTTACAAAGTGGTATAACATGTACATTTGTGGGTTTTTTGGGTTATACTTTAGTTAAACTTGCGAAGGATGTTTCGTTTCTTTTTCAGCTTTTTATTAGGCGGAAAAAATAAAGTTTGTAGGATTTAATTT
Organism: Microthlaspi erraticum; assembly: GCA_902728155.2. NCBI lineage: Eukaryota > Viridiplantae > Streptophyta > Magnoliopsida > Brassicales > Brassicaceae > Microthlaspi > Microthlaspi erraticum. The sequence goes on from CACVBM020001111.1 coordinate 73,563, forward strand.
CAAGAACGAAGTTTGTAAAGAGGCTGTAAAAAAAGAAGTTTGTAAACAGAAAAAAAAAAAGAAAAAAAAAAAAAAACAAACATTGTTGTAAAAATAAACATTACATAGAATATGATTTTAGCAAAGTAAAAGTGAAAAGATAAAAGTCAACCTGACAGTCCCGTTGACAAAATCATTTCTCGTCCTCGAAAGCTGTGACGGGAAAAGAACGTGACATTCCCGTCGGACCAGCAAAAGTGATTTTCTTCGTGTCTTCATCATTAACATAAATCTCAGAGATGGTTAGCCAGATCAGAAGCTCTTTGCTCTTGATTCCAGTGACACGACGCATCCGACGGTTCTCAATGAACGCAGTGACCTCAGAATCGTACGACACGTTTTTCCCGATGGCTTTAAACTTGTGCTGAACCTTGTTCTTCATCTTGATCCAGATGTAACCGGTGGTTTTGTTGTAACCAATCTCGGTCATGGTGTCTAGAGGAAGAAGTCCTTTGGGTAGGTTCATGGTGGACAAGATCTCGTCGGCTTTTTGCTTGCAGATTGATCCGGCGCCATTGCAGATCTCAGCTCCTTCTCTTTGGTCTTGTTTGGTTTCTTGAGACGACATTTTTATTGATTCTGGTCGATGAGATTTTTTTTGTGAGTTTTGGGGGGGGTTCTTGATGATGGTTTTATATAGGTACTGAGTTTTGTGAGGTTCTTGGAGGTAGATTACGAAATTAGGTATGGTGAAGACTGAAGAGGAAGGAGTTAGAGCGTGAAGGTGAGGTCAAAATGGTAAATGTGAATAGGTTATGGAAACAGACATGCGTACTACGTCTACGTAGGAGTGGGATGCATGCACTTCTTCATGTTATTGGAATATGTATAATATATAGTCCTTTTCATGATTAAGCAAATTTCTTATTTTGTTACCATGACTAGAGAAGTTGTACATTTGACGAACGTTTTTTGTTTGCTAAAGGATTTTTTTTGACGAATATGTTTTTTTTTGTTACGTACGAACATGTTGGATATTTAAATATATCAAATTGATTACGTGTCACATAATGTTTGCATATATGAAAATTATCTTGTAACAAAAAAAAAATGAAAATTAATTCTTCTCAAGATATTACGAACCTAAAGTACCTACCGAATCGAATTGAATACAAAAGAAAAAAATACGAAAGAGTTGACGAATTCTCTAGAATAACTAATGGACTTATGAGGTGGAGTAAACCGTGAATCTCACTATCTCACCACTTCTTTTTCTTTTATATAACTAATTCGATCGATGATTCTTTATCAAAAAAAACAAAAAAAGCTAATTCGATGGATATTTTAATCCGTTAATCGGTTTGATATTATATGATTCATTTTAAGGTTTACTTAATATACGTACTATAAGTTTTGTCTACTCTGTGTGCGACTTTTAGTTTTCATTTTTTGTTCTCCAGAAAGACGAATTGGTTATCATACTCAATTACTCATTATGGAATTAACAGTTTTTTTCAGAGAAAAGAAGGCAAATGAAATTATAGCTAGCTTAGTTTACATAATGTAAAATCTAAACTTGATGAGTAGACTATATAACCAGATCGGTATTAATTGAATCGAATGGGCTGGTTATACATTGACATCAAACCATTCAAAAAACATGGTTCTTCTTGACCTCAGCTCCGGCCAAAAACATGTTATATCAAACGTCGGTTTTTAATATGTAGTCTGTTTTTTGGTAAAATTGAAGACGTGATTTTAAAATATCGCCCACCGTGGGGTTCGAACCCACGACCACAAGGTTAAGAGCCTTGCGCTCTACCAACTGAGCTAGACGGGCTTGTTTATTTCATCATATTTGACCATATAAATTAGTAATGTAACGTTACGAACCGGTGATTATTTTACTATCACCACTATTCGAAAAGTACATGTTTTTTTATTTCCTTTGGTAGAACATAGATAATTTAGCTAAAGCAAAGCAAAGAACATGATTTATCTTTTATCTTTTTCTTTGAACATCGAACATGATTTTAGCTAAAAGCACAAAGTTGAGGACCGTTGACAAAATCAACTCTCTTCCTCAAAAGCAGTGACGGGGAAAGTACGTGACAATCCCGTCGGATTAGCAAAAGTAATCTTGGTTTTGTCTTGATCATTAACGAAGATCTCAGAGATAGTAACCCAAATCAGAAGCTCCTTGCTCTTGATTCCCGTGAGCGCACGCATCCGACGGTTCTCGACGAACGCAGTAACCTCCGAATCGTACGATACGTTCCGTCCGATGGCTTTAAACCGATGCTGAACCTTGTTATTCATCTTGATCCAGACGTAACCGGTCGATTTGTTGTGACCGATCTCTGTCATGTTGTCTAAAGGGAGAAGTCCTTTGGGTAGATTCATCGTCGACAAGATCTCGTCTGCTTTTTTCTTGCAGATAGATCCGCCATTGCAGATCTCAGCTCCTTCTCTTTGATCTGTTTTAGTTTCTTGCGACGACATTAGATTCGATGAGGTTTGTTTGTTTTGAGGACGTTTTTATATATAGGTCTCGAGTTTGTCAGATATTTAGAGGAAATGACTAAATTGGATTTGTTGAAGAGGAAAGAATCAAGCGTCAAGGTATGGGTAAAATAGGGATTTCCAAAAATAAGATGAGTAGGTTAAGCAAACTGATGTGCTTGCTGCGTAGGTGGGACGCATGCACTTCGTGTTCGTGTAATAATACATATTTTATTCTTATCGCAAAAAAACAAATTTCTTGTTTTTAAATTGTTATTTATAGAGATTGTGGTATAAGAACATGTTAAACTGTTTAATTTAGATTAACAAAACTGATTTTATCCTAATCTAACAAAAAGATGGTTAATAAATCAAGTACGAGGAGTCTAGAATTAGGTTAAAAAAAAATTTCTGGTCCAAAAAAAATTAGGTTAAACTTGTGTTATGAAGAAAGTAGAATTTGACTTTTTACCTTCAATAACCATCCGAAATGACATCTAAAAGTTATCACCGAGAAGCAAGTGTTTATAAATGTAATAACTTCCAAAAAGTGTCTGAGGGTGTATAAACCCTCTCAATAATAATGAATAATGCTATGAAAAGAGAAACTCTGTCATCAAAAAACAAAAAGACTTATGAGGATGTGATCATAAACCTAATCAACAAAAAATGGGCTTGTCTGAGACAGGCTTGGTCGAGCCATTGCTGATCTCTTTGAGCTTCTCCAAATCGCTTTTCTTCACCATAACCATCAAGTTATCATCGTTATCTTCACTCTTGACCTCTCCGAGTGAAATTTTCTTGATCACTCGCGCGGGAAGCTCATCTAGCTCACGCATCACATTCTCAATATCGATCACAAGTCTCTCCGCGAGTGTTCTTGAGAAATCTTCTCTGATGACCACTCGGAGAACAGTTATGTGTTGTGCGTTTGGAGGCATTGTGTATGCCGGCACAATCCATCCATACCTATCAATTAAAATATGAATAGTAGAGTTAAACTATATATATCGATTCATCAAACATATTTTAACTACTTGTTTTTATGACAACTAATTAACAAACCTGCGAAGCATTTCGGAGATTTCGAACTCAGTGTGAGAGCTGTTATCTTTCAACGAGAAAGCAACAAGTGGCACTCCCTCGTCTTTTGACACGATGTTGAACCTTCCTGTCTTCTCAAGTCCTTGCCTTAGGACGATCATGTTCTCTCTGCAGTTCTCCATCACATTTCTATAACCCTGTTTGATTAATACAATTTAAATTGTTGTGTTGTGTTTAATTAAATTAGCATAGTACATAAGCTACAATCGTGGATCCACTCACCTCATGTCCCAATCGGATAAGTTGGTAGTATTGAGCTATGACCTGACTCGAACCTGCGTTTATACAAAAACAAAAAATATCAATAAATACAGAAAAAAATGAGAGTAGTTATTTAGTACGTAGATGTAGTGACAGCATGTTTTGGCTACGTTTTTGAAGGAAAAAAAATGTGCTACATGATATAATGACTATTTATGTGTGATTTTACTAAGTAGAGTATTACCTTTGGAGAAATTGAGAGTGAAAGTGGGTTGGTCAGCACCAAGGTAGTTGATGTTGAAGATGAGTTCTTCAGGCAAATCCTCTTTGTTTCTCCAAACCACCCAACCAATACCTGCGTACACAAGTCCATACTTGTGACCACTCACATTGATACTCTTCACCAAAGGCAATCTAAAGTCCCATTCCAATTCTGGATATATAAACGGTGCAATGAATCCCCCGCTTGCTGCATCCACATGGATCGGTGTATCCCATCTATCAAAAGTATATGTATACAAGTTAGTTTTTTTATTAGTGTAAATCCATTGATGGTATGTTTATAAAGGTAATAAATTAATTAATTACCCGGTTTCTTTGTTCTTTTCAACCAAGAGATCGTTCAAGAGTTTAACATCTTCGAATTCTCCATTAAGAGTGGAACCAAGAATGGCCGCAACACATATAGTGTTCTCATCGACCATCTCAACAGCTTTTCCGGGTCCATCACATAGTATCCTTCACGTAGTTTCACTTCCTTAAGCTCAACCTCAAAGTACCTAGCGAATTTCTCCCAGCACACCTATAACATTTTGAACTCGTTATTAGAATTTGACTAAAAACCAAAAATTAAATTATTAGACTTAAACAATGGCGAGTGAGTGATTACTTGAACATTGGCTCCGGTGACAATGTTGGGTTTATCGAAAGGTTTGCCTTCGGCTTTACGCTTGTTCTGCCATTTTCGCTTGAAGGCCAAACCGGCCAACATTATGGCCTCCGATGATCCAACTGTTCCTACTCCGACGGCTGTCTCCGTCTCTCCTAACGGTGCATTGAATAGATGTGCAATCATGTTAACACATCGGTTCTGTTTTGTTAATAGTAAAAAAAAAGGATCGATTAGAGAAAACCCACAAGACTATAACAACGTGGCAGATCTTAAGAAAACAAAGTGGTGTTGATTACTATGCATAATATTTGTGAAAACAGGTATAATAACAAAGCATCTTATGAATAAAACTAATCAATAATGGTGTGAACAGAAAACCAAAAACATGCAATCAAAAATACACATACACATGTAATATCATAAAGTCGTTTAGAAAAAGAAATTCTCAAGATCTTGTAAACAATTATCTGCGTAGAATTGTGTTTAAACTCGATCTTGAAACGATCATGACTTACATAAATAAACTGTATGATTAAATTACCTGGAGTTCGGTGGTGACGGGGTACTCGTCCATGTCGACATAGTTCTTGTTAATAGAAGCCATGATGAGTTTATCGCACTCAGGCTCCATCCAAGTCGTCACAAAGGAGGCCAAGTTAAGCCTTGGATTGCCGTCAAGCATCAACTCGTCGTTGATGATCTGATACGCCGCTTCTTTCGGAATCGAGTTTTCCGGCATCCTAAACCTGATTTTTACGTTTTCAGCTCTCCATGTTAATCAAAAGTTACATAGAACATGGTATGCAAGATTTGCTATTATCTAGTGTTACTTTTATGTTACCTGGCAAGTGAAGTTCGGACGTATCGTGATGCGAACGTGGAGTGGACGGAGACGTCAGACTCCGAGGCGGCGTGAGAGAGCACCATCACGGCGATGAGAGAGAGAAATCACACGAAGTTGATGTTGAGAGAGAAACTGAGATCGATGAATGACGAAGAGAGACACCTTAGGGAGGGTTTTATATCATGGTAATAGTATAAACTTAAAGGTCGAATTTTGGAAATGTTCTTCTTTTTTTTTTTTGGAAAGTTTCTTCCCCAAGGCCTACAGTTTTTTAATTAGAAGAATCGTGCATTTATTTTCCTTGCAGAGTTGGATCCATGTTAATTACTTGGGTAATAATATATTTAGCAAATAAATGAATTTTAGAAATTTCCGTTTTCGGAAATTTTTTTCCAGTATGTTTTTTAAGACACTTTCTTCTCTAGGCGCACGCTCAAATAATCATCCACTAGTAGAGGACCCGCGCAAACGCGCGGTGTGACGTTGCGGTTTTGTGAATAAAATCTAAATTCAAAATCTGAGCCGACTCAAAAACCCTAATCAAAATTTTTAAAAATCCAAACCTTTTTAATATGTCTAAACCCGAAAACCCGAAATCCAAAAAATCCCGAAAACCCTGAACTGAAAAAAAAACTCCAAACTTTTTCACCCGAAACCCGAACCCGACCTAAAAACCCTAATAAAATTTTAAAATATCTAAACTTTTTTAATATGTCTAAATCCAAAAACCCGAAATCCAAAAAATCTGGAAAACCCTGAACTGAACCCAAAAAAACTCAAACCCAAACCGAACATAAATTTTCAAAAAAAAACCGAACAGAAATCCACAATTTGATTTAAATCATATGTATTTCTATTTCACTATTGGAAATTTTGCAAATATCATTCGAATTTGGTATTATCGATAGATTATGTTAATTTTTCTTTTTTGCCGATTTTTTAAGAGCTGAAAAACGGAAGTTTTCTAAACCATCGGTTTGTTTTAAGTTATTATTCTTGTATCCAAACAATTTTTTCCATTTATTCTTCTATCCAAATAGATTATTCTCTTATTCTTATATCCAAACAACTTTTTTTCCATTTATTCTTCTATCCAAATAGATGATTCTCTTATTCTTGTATCCAAACATTAGAATGTACTTCTCAATTAATAATATAAAGATTGTACTATTTTAGAGGTTTCGATTTTATGTTTTAAAATCGAAAAATTACATTTTAGAGTGATCATCCTTTTTGTTTGAGACTTTTATTTCCAGCCACTCATTTAAAAAAATATATATTATAGTACAGTGAAAACATTTATTCAACTAGAAATGGAAGTAAGACTAGTTTAATTTTGGGTCCGATTGGTGACGTTGTGAATAGTGGTGTGTTACAGAATTTTCAGTGGTACGAAAGATAGTTGTAAGAAAAACAGTGATACGAAATATAGCAGTACAAAAAGAGATAATACAAAACGATAGTACGTATTTAAAATCTGATTGGTAACATTGTGACAATACAAATAGTGTATTTTAAATGAAAATATTAATTATTTAAGTATTCAAAAATTAAGAATAGTGTCTAAAAAAGTATTTAAGTATTCAAAATACACATCATTTACCAAAAATTAAAGTTAAACAATACTTTTCTATATGTAACTCACATTTTTATACATGATGATTAAATTGTCAACTACTTATGTTATATTCATAAAAAAATTACCAAAAGTGGCATGTTTTATATGATACAAATACAAATACTACTCAATAGTTTATAACAGAAAACTATGCAAACTAAATTACTATCTTAGTTTTATGAAACAAAATTACTATCTTAAAATCTAACACATCATATTTTATTTTCAAAAATAAATTACCAACATATATAAAAAAAATAAAATATCAAATAAAATATTATTTTAGAATTAAGAGTGTGCAAGCAATTTTCAATTTTTTAATTAATATTGCCTGTTTTGTTATGATACTTCCTTATACCACAAATTAAAAAGGTATGCCATGACAACAGGAAAATTGTCCAATTAGTTTTTTTTCATCTTATAGTTTTTTTATTTATAAATAAACAGAAATACTTGTTGTTAAATCTAATATGAGTTATTTTTCTTCTTAAATATTACGTTATATATAAAATTTGATTAACCTAGTACATTTTATAGGAATTTTACTTTAAACATACACAACATGATTACTTGCTTAGACAATATATTTTATTTTTCATTTGAAAATGTACTATAAAATGAAATGAGAATTAATAATAATAGACAATATAAAAAAATTTCTATTCTTAAGAAACTTATAAAGATTAGCAATCACCTCCTTACTCAAGTGATTTTTAAATTATTGAGCAACAAAATTTTACCCCAAAGAAAAAAATCACAAGACATAAATAAAAAAAAACTTGTACTATCACTTTAGTTTTGTAATACTCTCCCAAAGTAGCATTACAACTATACCATCATTACAACATTTGTACTATCACTTTTTCTTGTAATACTGCATTTTTTTGTAATATCACTTTTGTAACACCATATGTGTAATGTCTCTTTGATTGGTAGCATTATGTGCATTACAATTTGTAATACTTGATTTTATGGTTACCAATCAAAGCCTTTGTTTGTATACTATGCGATATCTGATTGTGTCTTTTGTGTCAATCAATATTATACTATGCTTTTTGATAATCTATACTTTCTATGAAACTGTATAAATATACATAGCCTGGAGAAATACATTGCTCTACAAAAGAAGTCGAGTTTCAGTCACCATATTCATACTCAATTTTTATGAAAATAACAAATGATCACCATCCCAAATAACATCTAAATCATCAAGCTCAGCATTCTCCACACTGGTGATCTTTGTAAAGCTGCATCCTCCAAACTTTTCACCTACACAAAATCCAAAATTTTCTACTTGTTAGAAACTTTTTTCACAATGGAGAGTTTGTTCTTCATTTTGAGTATTTTCAGAACTTACCTGCCAGTCTTAGAAGCTCTTCTAAGGATGAAGGTAAGAGTATCAACTTCCCGTTATGTCGTTGTGATAAATCTTTCTGATCTTGATCTTGTGACAACATGTGAATAGTAACTCTCTTCTCTTTTCCTTTACATGGCTTGACTTGGACGCTGGAGCTGCAACATTCATCTGAATCGTTACCGTAACTTCTTTCTTTGGTTTCTCCATCCGATTTCCCTCTTTTTTCTCTCTCTGACTTCTGTTCTTGATCTTTTTTCATCTCGTAACTTAGTAAGAGATCATGTATGCTTTTCTTTCCTTGTTCTTCCGCAAGAGCCATTGGTTTCTTAATGTTAATCCTTCTTTCAAGTAGCTTCTTAACCATTTCAGTGTCTCCCTTGTGAATTGCATCCATCAGAGCCTGTTCTCCATTTTCGGAACTCGATTCTTGATTCTTAACATCTTTTCTTGATGAATCCCTCCACTCTTCCCATCCCATTCGTTGGAAAATTCTGTTTTCTTGATCAGTATTTGTATCATCTATTGCTATAGACTGTTGTCCTCTAAGTTTCTGCAAGATTTATAACGAAAAATATGAGTTTGTTTTTAACTATATAAAAGTCATTTTTAACTTTGAATTTTAAACTCACATACCATGAAGAGATTGTTCATTATAACTCGTCCATCTTCAGCATGAGCGTGCATGGCGCTCATCAGCGATGTTCTGCTAATCCGTAGTATCTGAGATAGCTCGGTTGTTCTTACTGTGAAAGGTTGTGGTCTATAGCATAAAACACCAATCTCTCCAAATGTGTCTCCAATCACTGCTTTCCCTTGAATCTGATCATGTCCATCAACATAGGCTGTGAAGTCCTGTAACAAATTACACAATGTTTACATTCCTATACGCCTTTAATTACATTTTTTTACTGTTAGCCAATATAAATTTCTTACCACTCCTCCTGAGACAAGAATGTAAAGATCCGTAGGAGATTCGTTTTGTAGGATTATATCTTCTTTAGGTGGGAAGTATTCAGCATCTATATCTGAAACCTTGAACAGCAAAAAAAAAAAAAAAAGAATGTAACTTCATGAAACTTTTTAGAGTTGTTTCATGAAAAAGTTAGAGAATTTTTTTTAATTTATTTATTTTTACCAGTTGAAAGAGGAAGTCACGAGAGACTCCTTGAAAGAGGTAAATGTTTTGAACAATTGGGAAGAAGAGGTAGTTTGCAATGCTTGAACGGATTGCTTTTGGCAAATTGTTTAAAGTTTCTTGCTGTTTCAAGCCCTCTGTTTTGAACTTTAAGCAAATGTGTGATAACATTTGGTCTTGTATGTCGTGTGGGAGTTGGTTTCTTGAAGAAAACTCTGAAGCAGCTCTCACTGTATCCCTCTGTTGAACAAGAATAATTAGTTTTTTTTTTACTAGTTTTAATAGAACATATTCAAGATTAATATGTAGTTTAAAGTTTAAAATTTTATGTCAAATATCTTCTTTTTATAAAAACTTCATGTCAAATATTTGAGTTGTAGAATTCTGAAAACAAATAAAACAAGAAAGCTTGTAAACTTACAAAGGTTCTGGTTCGGCTAGTCCAGTGAACGACTAGGTTGGTCATGTTTCCAATCAGGTAAGCCGTCAAACCGAGGTTGAACAACATGAAGAAAATGTCAAACAACATTTCTCTTGGATTCTCAGGATGCAAATCTCCATACCCTGTTGTAGTCAATGTAGTGATTGACCAGTAAAGAGCAGTCACGTATCTATTCCAAAGACTTGCTTCCTTGAAATTAGGGTACACAGCTCCAATCCATGTCTTTCTTGGATTAGGGTATCTATCTGCAATCAGGTAGTTGAAACATCCAGCACAGTGCACAGCGAACAAAGTGACCTGAGATCAACAAACACAAGTAAGTTTCCTACAGTTTTGTCATTGTGCGACGACAAAAAAAAATGTTTTCTTTTTTGCTCTGTTTTGACAAAAAGAGTTCCTTTTTGCTCTGTTTTGACCAAAAAAATGAATACTCTTTGCCCTGTTTTGGAACTTACCGAGATGAGTTTTGTGCATCGAATCCAGAAATAGTTGAAACGGATGTCTTTCTCGAGCCTGAAACAAGGTAGAGAGTAGAGATGAGTATGAAATTCTTACAACTAACTAATGGTCTCTTTTTCACTTGTTTTAAGCATTGAAACGAACCTTGCAAACAGCGAGCTAACTCGTCTTAGACGCCATAACCGAAGCATGCTAAGAATCCTGAATCCTAGTTCGCTCCCATTGTAGTTAAACAAGAGACTCAAAGGCTGAAATGGTGCTGTCGAACACACATCGAAAGCGAACCATGTTGAAAGGTACCTGAAAAATGTTAGATGTCATTCAGAATTTGATTCACTTTTATAAAGGTTTAAACTTTATTTTATTTTATTTCCTTACCTTATTGCTATCTTCTTAGGATTGTCAACTAGAAGATAAGAGTGGCTATCGAGATAGGCGACGAAGAAAGTGAGAACAATATCGATGGCGAAGAAGCCATTGATGATGTTGTCGATGATGAAAATCGCGTCCTTTTTGTAGGTGATGAATGCAAATTCAAACGGACAAATCCAAGCTGAGTAAATAACAAGAAACACTAGCCACATCTCCCATGCTCTGTTTTTAACATAAAACAGAGTATTTTCATTAAAAAGAAAAAGAAAATCAAGTTACTTAATATATTACATAGAGATAAGTTAAATTACCTATATTTTGTATTGAAAGGAGAGATTATGTGTTTCCTGAGCTTTGTTGATTGGTTAATTCTGGCTCCAAGAGATGGCAAAAGATCGGCGGAGAGGAAACTACTCTGTTTTACCGTGTCAATATTGTATTCCTCGACACAGAATCTTTCGAAGAAGTTTCTGGTACAAGAAATCGACATCTTTTCGATGTTTTGAATAAGAAAATGGATGTTTTGCAGGTTCAAGGCTCTCTTCTTAGAGCAAGGTAGTTATAAATAATGATGAAGCTTGTGACAAGTGACACGAGAAAGTTCTCTTTTCTTCTTCTGTTAGAACATTTTAGGCCAAGTTTGCCAACTTGCTCTGACCCATTTGCTTATCTTTTTTTTTCTGAGAAAAAAATAAATGGTTTTATGCAGAGTGTGCAAAATGGTTTTGAAGCAACAATGGTGACCAAGAAGCGGAAAACACGGAAGAGAGTAGTGTGTGAGATTAAGATCTTAAGAAATGAGACAAAATTTAAGTGGCAAACAATGAGTTTTGGTGGAAGAAATGCTCATGGTTAGTTTCTTTTGATAAGAAACAGATTTGAAATCCAACATGAAAGAAGAAGAAGAGGAAGAAGTAGAAGAGTAGACGCAATCTGGTTATGGTGATTTCTACTTGATGAGATTTATGACTATCTTGTGAGTTCCATTTTCTCAGCATTTGAAGGTGGGAGTGATATATAGCCATACACACATATAGAAGGAAAGTACGTTTGGTGTTTGGTGTTGTGTGTTAATGGAAGGACAAAAATGGGCATGAAAATAATGGTGTGTTCATTTCAGGAATCAAGAAATGGGCCAACCAAAATAAAGAAAGAAAATGGCATTTTGACAGAATATTTTAGGGGCCAGAGTATATAATTTTTCTTTCAGAATTACAAAATGATTTTTTCTTCTACTATTCTTTAAGGGTTTTGTACAAATTAACCCTTCAACTAAATTAAATTTGCAAATCAAACTCTGAAGTTTTTTCTGTGCAAATCAAACTAGTCAAGTGAAAAGTCACCCGCTAAACTAACCTCCCCTATATCGTCGATGTCATCCTAACGTTGACGGTCAAAAAAACTAACAAATATTAAAACGCACCGTTTTGAGATTGGAAAACAGGACGATGTTTGCAATAACTTTACAAAAACTACATACTGTTTTACTAATTAAAAAAAAATCTGAAGAAAAAAAAATGGCGTTACTGTTCTTCTTCCTCTTCTTCTCTCATCTCTCCTTCTATGATTCTCTCCTACTCTAATTCTCTTCTTCGGTGGTTTTTTACTATGAAACCAGTGGAAATAAAGGTTTTGTATCTATATCAAGAGAACAAGAGTCAATCACCGAATTAGCTACCTCAATTTGCTCTTGCAAGACCAGATCGGCACAAACAGAGAACAATCAATTCTAATTAGTGTTGGAAATGCAGGTTTTATAATGGGTCAAGAGGGATTTTCTAATTTCATTAACACCAGAGCAAGTAATTGGAGTTTTGAGGAAGAGATTGGCGGTTTGATATCATTGAGAAGAGTTTTGAATTCCAATCTTTTGAGGAAAAGATTACAATTTCCATTGAAGCTCAAAGTTTAAAACTAGAAATATAAATAAAGAAGAAAAACGGGATAATGTTTGCAGATTTTGTTCCAAATCGATTTTTTTACTCAAACCCTAAGTTTTGCCCCAAATCGATTTTTGCAGAAACAACACAAATTTTTAAAGGCCAAAACGACATGTTTTATGTCAACGTTTGAACTTGACGACAACCACACGGAGTGCTTATTTAGCGGGTGACTTTTGACATGGTTGGTTTGATTTGCACAGAAAAAAGTTCAGGGTTTGATTTGCAAATTTAATTTAGTTGGAGGGTTAATTTGCACAAAACCCATTCTTTAAAGTATCTCTTCCCTTTTTTTTGATTTTTTTTTTCGTTTACTCAAAATCAATCATTAATTTACAAAATAGACGTTTACGGTTTTCATCACATTAAGAAAACTCTTCAACAAAAAATAAAGGTTTTCATCACATTTTATGCATGAGGGTGAGAAACTCAGATTCTTTCAATGGAGATTATAGAAACCACGTGGACTAATTGTAGGTGTCCACGTTGTCAGACAGAATCTAGCTCTTACTCGGACCATTCTCTTTTCACTCGGACCAAACTCGCTCGCACGAGTTACGTCTTTGAGATTTGTTGTCTGTTTTTGATTTTACTTACTTAGGAGAAAACGCAAACGAACACAAAATGAGATATGTATTAGTCTTAACAATTGATTACTCTCCTTCATGTTTTTTTTTTCAGTCTTTCTTGAATTTTTTTTTCCTTGGTTTTTTCTTAGGCTCTGATCTTATTTCTATTAATTAAATTTTAACTAGTAATGATTAAATTCGTCTGTCTGAAAAAAAAAAATATATATATGTGAATAAAGTTACAAAAGGGTCTTTAGGAAAAAAATCATGGTTCATAATAAAACACATTCGTTCACGAATATTGAGTTGTTTTGGTAATTCTAATTATTTGACTAAACTTTCATTTTCGATCGCTAGAATAGAATGCCAAGTATAAATTCTTCAAACCTTTTCGCGAAATTTGTTTTAATAAATCATGCAAAACCTTTTTGGTTTATGCGTCGATTTGAGCCCGTTCGAATGCATCTTTCGTGATTCCTTGTTGAATTTTTGTTTGGTGCCTTTTCTGTGGTGCTAATTTCAATTAACGTTGTTACTTAATATACTAGCTAGTAACCATATCATAATAGAAAAACTAGAAAACGTGAGAGATTAGTAATAAACAAAATTAATATCATGAATTAAAAGGGACTAATAAATCTTTAACATAGTTAGTTTGCTACTTGCTGTCTTTCTAGTGTAAGTGGGGTCGTTAATGCTAACGGCTTAAATTTAAGTCGGTTACTGTCACATGATAAGAGTGATGTAGGCTCCCAAAAATTGGTCGTTATTTTTTCTAAAAGATTTTGTTGTAGGCCATATGTTTTCCAATTGCTTTCACTAAACCGGTTTTATAATTCTTGAAACAAATTTGATAATTGGAGCTGATTTTTCATTCCCTCCAATGAAAACTATCATAGAGTTCGACTAAATTAATTTTTGAGGTCTTAAATAAAAAAAAATCTGGTCGGTATATCATACTATATGTTATCTAGGATTGGCTTTTGAAAAACGATCATGATGAACCAACCATATTGGCCTCCGGTTAGTATAAGACTGGCGTATTTGACTAAAGCGGTTTAATAACTTTTTCTTTAAGTTTTGATGGTTTATGTAAAAACATACACATATTAGATTTAGACTAAAACATATGGGTCTGTTTTCGATTGGTCCTTTTAGAAACGACCAGATTGAACCATGCTCGTCTGTTCCACTACAAAAATAATAAAATTTGTTTTCTAGAAAGTCCTGATTTTTTTTCTCGGGATTTAGTACCCGACATATATTGCGATTTAATTACGGGTCCAATACTAGATAACAGATAGAGACATTTTCCAGTAAATCTTCCATGAAATTTGAAGTCAACTATTTGTATTGTATTCTAAACCCCTTCTCATCATGATCATTAGACTATGAGGCCTTTAACGTCTATATAAATATGATCAAATGTGATTATGCCAGGGTTAAAGTTCTGTCACGATCAGGATTCAAACATACATGTCGTTGATTATATAAAAACGTCTATTAGTTAAGTGTATATAGCCATTATTGATGGAATATCCCATGTTGATTATCTTTTGTTTCATGTGATTAAAGAAAAAAGAAAAAGCTGATTTAACACAAATAAAAACAAGATAGATCTTCCATAATTTCAACGAAACAACATGAGAAACGAGTATTAGACACGCTGCTTGTGCTTCTGTTTCATGCAATGTCGGCATAATCCATCTGTCTGAGATTGTCGTCTCAAATTTTAGGCTTAAATATGAGCCTATTGAATTTTCGAAACACTAAACATGGTTCACACAAACAATGTTTCCTCCTAAATTACTGGTTTTGTAGATCACCAAAGAGTTTTACAAAATTATGGAAGAATAACTAGATAGTTAGTATATCAAACTCTTTACGATTATTTCATAAACTACTTCTTCAACTGAACATGACATTTTATAGTTTGGCAAAACATTTAGGTTTTAAAACATGTGGCTAATTAGATTCAATAATTTGGTAGGTTATGTAGTTAAAGACGGGTAGGGTCAAAACCGTAAGGAAACTCCTCGTGATTGTCCTACAACGTGGGAAACTTTTTGCTACATATAAAGCAAAATTAAATCATTCACACATCTTTTGTTTTTTTGTTGGGTAGGTATATATAGCCTGTGAATTAAGAATGGTTTAAGCTTTTTAAGACTCTCTTTTTATAGGAACCACACGACCAGAAGTTCTGTTAGTATGCTCTTTTATTTCCTTCCCCATAATTAGGTGCTTTAATTTCCTTCCGACAAAATTATAAAATAGTAAGTATCATTTATTTTAAAAACTAGGGGTGAGCCGCGCTTCGCGCAGGAATTTATATTGTTACATTAATTTTATTGTTTTTGTAAATATAATTTATTATCTGGTTTATTATTGTTTAAAAATATACATATAATAATTAAATATAATTAGGGTTAGGAAAAATTCTTGTCAATTTTGTCCCATCTTGTCCTATTTCGTTCATTTTCATCATGTCTATCTTTTCATCTGTCCGTCATGTCTGTCCTGTCCCGTCCAATCTCATCATATCTCATTATGTTCTTTTCCATTTTGTTATGTCTTATCACGTTCTTTCTGTTTCTTCTCGTCCCATTTCCTATATATAATTAGGGGTAGGCACAATTCCTATCTAGTTCCATCTTGTTCCATTCCGTTCATTTTTATCTTGTCCCGTTCTTTCCCATACCATTCATCATGTCCGCCCCGTCCAGACTCATCCTATCCTATTATGTTTCTTTCCGTTTTGTCCTCTCTATGTCCCGTCCAAAAATATAATTAGGGGTATGCAAAAGTCCCCTCCCGTTATTTCATGTCTCATAATGTCTCTTTTCATCTTGTCTCGTCTAATCTCGTCCCATTACGTTTCTTTTCATCCCGTCTTATCCAACATGTCTGTTTTGTCACGTCCAATCCCATCATATCTTATTTCGTTCCTTTCCGTCTTGTCCTGTCTCTTCATGTTTCTTTTGTTTATTCCCGTTATGTCCCTAAATATATTTAGAGCTAGGCGAAATATCCGTCTTGTCTTATCATGTCCATTTCTGTTCCTTTACATTCTGCCTCGTCATTTAATATAAAAGAAGTAGACAAAATTCCCCTCTTCTCGCATTCTGTTTTTTTTCGTCTCGTTTTGCCGGTGTCGTCTCATTTTGTCTCAAAATACTTAAAAACAATATTCTTTCTATAATATCTTGAGAACTACTAAATAATAGTTTTTATAGATTTATATAAAATAAATGACTTTTTATATTCTTGTTAAGCCTATTTAGTGAATGATAACTATTAAAAAAAATGATATATTAAATGTTTGTGCTGAAATGATGAATTTAGAGACACCCTCTTTTGCTGAGGTGGGAGCTTGAGAAGAAAATCACATCAACTTTATATATATAGATAGATATAGCATTAACACTTTTTAAAAATTTATAAAAGAAATTATTATTTGAAAACTAAAAAACAAAATTTTGCATGGGGAATGCTTGTTGTATATAGTTATCAAAGAATTGTGATTGATGAATTTGACATGTAACTTTTTTTTTGAACAAATGGTTTATATTAAACTTATAACCCGGTTATAAACCAAAACCAAAGAAGTCAGCAGCTCGATGCCAAGGAGTCTGAACAAGATGCGAAAAGTAAAGTACAAAGCACGCTAAAGATGGATAGAAAGTTAGATTCGTAGAAAATAACCGAGATCCCTTTAGAAAGGATAAATTTTTTATGAGCGTTTAAAGACTTCTGCTGATGAAACAGAGGGAGGCTCTCCATGAAGGAGGAGGCAGATAGAAGTGATCTCTCTATGATGGAGGAAGGGATGGAGGAAGGCTTGAAGCAAAACACCATCCGAAATATAGTTTTGAAAGATGTCATTGTATTGCTATAAAAGACTGTTGAGTGGTTTAATGGACTAATCCACAAGGGAAAGCTCATTAATATAGGTGAATGGCACATGTCCAATTTGAATACTGCACCGGAAAGCTGCGGTGGAGAAAGAAAATTCTGATGAGCAAACTTTTGTAGGGAGATTAGATTTATCATTGACGGAGACTTCAAGTTGTGGAAGGTTGAAACAGAGTAGTACAAATACTTGCCCTGTGTGGTGGAATGAAACACAAACACCCCGGCGGATACCTAAAAATAAATATGTGTTTTTTTTTTGTTGCAGAGCCAAACTCATACATTATATGTACAAAGAAAATGTTAAAATTTTCTAACTTTAACAGGATTTCATTAACCATCAGTTATAGAAAAGTTACATTTGGTATTTCGTAGTAAAGCGGGGATTTTAATAGGTTAAAAGAAGTGAAGAACCATATATTGATTTGTTTTTCTTTACTCGGAAATGAAGTCAATATAGTTTATTTAAGAATTGGACAATAATTTTAAAATTAATAAATCCGGCAGCTCTACCGACTAATTTGGCAGAGTTGCAAAATACTGGAGTCCCTTGATTTTATCTTTTTCAAGAGTCAAAGTGAGACCTATATTTACGACAGTGATATTCCTTACGTGTGATATCTTTAGACTTTAGGTGTCAAAGTGAGTCAAAGACTCAAAGTGATATTTTCTCACAAAATATTTAAAAGTGGACTTGGATTTCGTGATGTGGGACATTTTAATCAAACCCTTTTAGATAAGCAAACGTGGAGAAGTCTCAATGAATGACTCAATTATACAAGGGCAGGTGTTATGTTACAAAGAACTTCATGGATTGTGGGCAAGGTTATAGACCTTTTTATGCTGAGCGGTGTTGAAACTCACTTTTTATAGTATGTCGAAAATGAAGTTAGTTTGAATGAGAAATAAAAGTATAATTAGGTTGTTTATATAGCATAAAATGAAACATTTATAAAAATGTTTCATACTAGAAGTTTAAGGTTAAATCCTTTTATATATAAAGTGGAGAAAAGAGATAACTGGGCTAACATATTTTTGACCTCGAGATTTTGCAATCAGACTAACAGTCTATAAGATTATTCTTTTAACATAATATTTATTGTTAATTAAGTCAACAAAAATATATTTTTTTCTATTTATATTAGTAATATAGCAATTAAGTATATTGATTTTGTAACATACAATACTTATATTAGTTTGAACAGAATTATTATGAAAATAAATTCTTGATCTTCACTTAATAAATGCTCTACATTGAGCAATGAGCATAATGGCTATTGTGCCATTATAAAGTCGTGTTCCTCCTTTTGTGCCAACATAAGAGATTAATCACACATTCTTTCACACAAGAAATTATTATTTCATCTCTAATTTTTTAATTTGTTTTTTCTATAAGAGTATATCTGTAATATCCGTAAACCAAAGAATTGAGATTTTTCTTTGGTGTCGGTCGACACCAATGGTTAAAATCAATTTCTGGTTCAATTTAAGTTCGGTTTAGCCGGTTTGGGCCCAGGAAGCCCTAGAACTCGAAATAAAAAGCTGCAGCCGCTTCTCTTCTTCTCTTTTGTCGTTTTGCGGACTGGAGAAGGAGAAGAGAGGCGATTTCGAGCTGAAATCCGGAGTTCTTCGTCGATCTGAGGCTCCTTGTTGATGTTCTTCCTTGTTTCATCCTCCTTTCTCTGTTTTCAACCCGATTTGAGGTGAGTGCATGACTGTAGGTCCGCAATTGCTAGATTTGGTTTGATTGGTTGATTGTTCTTGAGTTGTTCATGTTGATTATGTGTTATTAGTGTTGTTTGGGTGTAATTCGTGTGGATTTGGTGTTTTATGTGATTTTCGTGCTGTTTTATTGAAGGAAGAATTGGTCTCTGGAACTAGTGTGGTCGACACCAAGTTTGGTGTCGATCAACACAAGTGGCTGGTGTCGCTCGACACTGACCGGTTCGGTCCGGTTCAATTGAAATCAAATTTGATTAAATTGATTTAATTTAATTGGTTAAATCTGGTTATCTGGTTATTTGGTTTAATTCGTATTTAATTAATTAATGAGTATTTTAATTAATTAAATGGCTTAAAATAATTATATTAATTATTTTAAAATATGGAAAATTATTATTTAATTATGAGGATTATTTAATAATTGAGAAATGAAGTTTTAATTGTTAATAATTATTTAATAATTGGAAAATGGTATTTAATAATTATTGGAGTTTATAAATATTATTAAATATCTAGTAAATTGCGTAATTGGCCTGTAGGCAGAGTGATTGCCTCACTAAGTATTTATTAAATACTTACGCAACTCCATTCCAATGTGTTGCAGGTAAAAGATTTGTGTGATCGCGGAATCAAGGCTGAAGAGGGGATGATAGGATGTTTAATGTTTTATTTACGTTTTGCATTTGTTTGACTTGCTAGTACTGGTGTTTAGGTTGCTAGTATTTCTTTAATTATTTATTTGAATTATTTGTTGAACCTGATTTATTATTTATTTATTTATTTAAAGACTTCCGCTGAATTATTATTTAATTTAATTAAAAAAAAAATGTTGGTTGTTTCAATATCACAGAAAATATGATTTGTAAACTTATGTTTTAGGTGATGTAAATATAAGAAATGTGTAGCTTTATCTTATGATTTGGAACGTCATGCAATTGTTACACTACATAGCGTTTACAAAATTAAAGAAAGAGATAATATATCGACTTTGCAAATCCGATTTTGTTCCCCTTAATTCTTGTTTCTTTTCTATCATTTTAATATTAAATTATATTAATTTGTTGATTTTTATATTCTATAGCTATCAATTGCTCATTATAGAAATTGCATTCCTACAAGCGGATACGTGAACCGATGATGTCTGTGGACAATGGACCGAACAAAAATAGTATGGGGAGACTGGAGAAAGTGGATTATATGTGGACATCAATCCTCGACTCCTCGTAGACCAGTTAACAAACAGTGCATCTATATTGATTCATATTAGACGCATGCAACAATATGTTACGAGTTTTTTAAATTAAATTTTCATGTTATATACAATATTAAATTTTCATGTTAATACATGTGAAACATATTGTGGATTCCATGATCATAGAAGTACGTATATAATCGTTAGTTCGTAATTGACCACTGTATTAGTGACCATAAAATAATACTATCAAATAACATTTTTTTTCAATATTATATCAATTGCCATTCTAGAACACTTTGTTGGACAAAAATTAAATCTATATTTTGACCTTTTATTGACTTATTTTCTCGCCCCTATTATTAGGTAAGCTTTCAAACAATGAACGAATAAATAGTTATGAGTTATGATCAAGTTCTTTTCGCTCGTGATGATGGGTTTTCTTGCCACAGTCTTACGTGACTTGAGATGTATGAGCTAGTACGGGTTTTGGATATGGTTAATTCGACCATTTACTAAAATTGGAGATCAAGACAAAAGAGCATATCCCTATTTTGTAGGGAGAGACTCTCTCACACTACATAAAGAGAAAAACCCCAAATAAAAATCTAAAACCCTTTTGATGTGGAGACTGGAGACTTTAGAGAATACAAAATTCAAAAGTCTCTTTCTATACATTTAGCCAGAAAAGTCTGAGTGATTTCTCTACAAAATATTGTTTTCGAAAACATTCTCAGATAAGATAGAGTACTGCAATCTGCAAATCAGAATATGTACTGCATAAATCTCATATCTACGCGAAGAATTAGAATACGCATTGTTATTCCTTTTTGAAACGTTTCACATTATATACAACAAACACGAATTATTCATTACAAAAATAAAATAAATAACCGACTATAAGACTATGAATCCTAGCACTGTTCTAATTTGTAAAAGATATATGGGCTAAAACATTCATGGAAATTTAACCGTTAATACTCTTTTATATTGAATATTTCATCGTTTATACTTGATTATGTCGAATATCATCTATATTGGTAGTGAAATGTGAAAATTTTGTGTTGTTACATCAAATATTCTAATTTAGAAAAGAAAACAACATGTGTGTACGTTATAAGCTGATCGTGTTTTTTTAAGCAATGAGATGCCTTAAACAAACCTTTTACTCATTATAATAATACTAGGGCTAAGCCCGCGCGATGCGCGGATTGTGACTATTACAAAGTTTTTTTACTGATATTTTAATTGTCATTTGAACCTTGCCAATATTTTATCTCTTATCTTTGAAAGTCTGCATCACGCCAAAAGGCTTTGGAAAAAATGCTTACGAAGTTGGATGAGTAAAAAATGTATGGAGAATGTGAAGCAATAATAAAATTTTATGATATTGATGGTAATGGAATTCTTGATTTTCATGAGTTTCGTCGAATGACAGTTTAATTAAATTAAATTGTATAATTTTTATATAATTATCCTACTATTTACTTGAAATGTTTATAAAGTGGGCATTTTGTAAAATTAATTATTTGTGACGAAAAAATTATGAATAATGATTACTCGACCCTCTTTCTCCGGCAGTCTAAGCAAAGAAACTACTATGATCCACTAAAGCTTTCTTCTGAACTCTCAGCTTCACACAAAAGTCTATAAGAATCAACTTTAGCAAAGTCAACATGAAAAGGTAATCTATACTATATGCAAGTAACATAAATGTGAAGACGGGATCTCATTTCATATCTTATGTGATCATGATTCGTATCTCATATCTTATGTCTTTAATCTCGTTTTATTTTCACCAGACTTACCTAATTTAGTTACTTGTTTGCTACTCAGCTTTTGTTGAATTATTTTCCAATTAAAGATCTTATCCAATGTCTACACGATTTATTTATTTTCACATTATATTCTCACTTTCAAGCTTATTTTCTTGTTTGTTTTTTTTTTTTTTCCTTTGGCCAATTTGATTTTTCGAAATATCTTCTTCCAGTTCTAATCTTTTCTCTCGACGACAAATTTTCTTAGTGGCTTAGTACTAATTTATACTACTTGTTCTTCTTCAATCATCTGTATTATTATCTTTGTGCATATTCATTTTCCAGTTATCTTTTTTTTTTTTTTGAACCAAGGCTTTCGTATTTAAATGCATGAGGAAGAAAACAAATTACAAACCCTATGGGCTATAGTTTTTCCAGGGCAAGCCCAATATCATAACCAGCCAAATTAAAGGAACCAAGTTGAACCAAACCAAGTTTAAACCAAATTAATGAAGAGATCTTCTCGACAGTTCTGAGAAACCAAGGAGCGATGTCTGAACAAGACGATTAATTCTACCCTGCCGTCTCTGTTGAGAGCCATAGCTGGAGTAAATCAGAAGCATGAGAGATATCTCTATCTCTGAAGTAATCGCTTTTCCCAGTTATCGCTTTTCATTTTGATACTTTTTTCTTGGGTTTCTCAAATTTGTCGGTAAACGATGCATTTGATGTTTCTCGAGATCACCCATCTCTGGAATTCACGAAATTTCTCGGCTATTCCGTGATTTTTCTGGGTGAAATTCAATAAGAATTTTTCTGGTTTCACAAAATTATGGCTTCTTCGATTTCACACTATGAGTCATCATCATCGGCGAGATTCCGGCGGAGATGTAGTTCACGTGAACGGAAGATGACTACAATCGCGTCTGGGCAGTGAATCCCGATAATTCCCCGGCGACAATGGTCCTCCGATCAAGAAAACGCGAGGCTCTCCGTCGTCTTCAGCCGCGAGCCAAACGAAACGTGGGGAATACAAAACGATTTTAGTTCGAGTTCCATGCGTTTGCTAAATTTTTTTTGTTTTTTTTATAATAAATGAGAGAATGACATGTGGCAATTCGAGAAGAGAAACAAAAAACTGACGTGGCGCTCATACCGAGAGAGTTATTAGTATACATTATCAATAACAATCTTGATAAAAGAATGTATTTATCATCTACGGCCAAAAAGAGTATTGAGAATTTGTACTTGATATAGACTTCATACAAATTGAAGATGGAGAGGAGAGAATATAAATGTTCTCATTTATTTGGTTTTTATTTGGTGGAGGACCAAAATGGGGACCAAAAAATAACTTAAGCCAATCTCCTCTCAAGACAAACAAGATCGAAGAAACTATATGTGCATGCAATATTTTGTTTTTTCATTTATTATTAGAATTATTTTGGACGAATTTTACTGTTATTTCCTTGAAAACTATATATACTAGGTTTGAAGCGCGGGGTTGTTTGCGATAGTTTTCTGTTTAGTTTTATCTATACTTGTTGATTTGAATTATGATGGTTTTGTATTAACTTTCATGTTTTTTGTTTATATTTTGAGTTAACCCAATCACTAACATTAAAAATATGAACAATTTGTCTTTTATTTTATTTTATTAGGATGTTAACACTCCCACTTTATCTCGAGTTTTCTATTTCTAAAATTTTAGCATGTTATAAATATTATGTTTGTTTACTTCTGTTAGACTATAAACATGCATATGCATTGGACTCAACGTTAAAATTTGTAAGCATAATGTAAAATAGCATTTGGACCCGAAATAAGATGAAAAAAATAATATATATACTTTTTTACATATCTACTTTGTTGTGGTAGCATATGAGCCTCATAACCATTGATTATTTTCTATTATGTTAGTTTTGTAAATATTAATTATATTTTGAGACAAACATATCACAATCCTTAAAATTTTCATGTTTTTCACTGCAATTAAATTTACATATAAAAACTCGACTTCTATTTAAAAAAATAAACTCTAACTCTAATTTCTCATTGGCTTTTTATTATCTTAATTAATTTATATTCAACTTTTTAACTTGTAAACACATTATAACATTTTGAAATAGGATAAATTCTTTTAATAAAAAGGTAAATATATACCATTTCAAGTTACATATATTTTTACTTATATTCAAACTTTTTGATAAATTTTAACATCAAGTTATCACATATTTTATATTAATTAAGTAATTTAGTTGTGTATTTTTCTTAGTTTTATTTATATTTAAAATATAAATATATGCAAAGAAATATGAAAAGTCATGTATTAAATATCTTAAAAACAATTTAATGAATTTTTGTGCTGATGTGGACACTCTATATGGAGAGAGCAACTCCCTAATTATATATAAGATAATATATAGACTTTTCATCTACTTAACTATATATACGAGGATAAAGTCAGGAATTTGCTAAATAATATTTTTAAATTCGAAAACTATATTTCGCACATAGGTTATTTTTGTTTTTGAAATTTTAATTAATATGGTTAGACCATTATAGAATAATTGTTAAAAATAATGTGATCAAATATCAAGTCATTTTCATTTCGGCCATTTACATTCCTCTCCAACCTAGTGAATTTTATATTGCTTAGTCCACACCTATTTCAACAATCTTAAAGTAATATTTATACAAGAGTTGTCTATTATATAGGAAATCAGATTTCTAGTGTTATACTTGATAAATCACTCTTACTTGGTCATTATCAACATGTATAATGATCATTTGGCATATAATGTTTGATGATATGCTAGTGTATAGATCAACATTCCTTTTAAGTGGTTGATAAGAGATACTACAAAATTATAATCTCTGAGTCATCATTCCAATAGAGTGTTCTAAAGATCATATGCTATCTAATGTCTTAATCGTTTAGCCGTTTAGGGATCAAATCAAAACCAACGTTTTGTCACATCCTTTACGAATACGTAATATCTATCGCTTTTCTTTATGACTCAAGTTTTTGACCAAAACTTAAAAGTTAATGTTGTGCAATCTTCAGATGAATAATCTCTTTGTTTTTCTTTTTTGCTATGGCACATTCAACAAAAATATGAAAACTATTGAGACATTAGAAAGCCTCTTAAATGGGCTGGCTATATCAAAGCCTATAAAGAGCCCATTATATTAACCTCAATAAAGTCGGACCAATACGATGCGTTTTAAGTAAATTAGCCTTTTGACTTTTTGACCGATCATAGGAAAAAGTCTCAATAATATAAGAATGGCGGAAGGAGAAGACGCGACGGCTGAGAGGTAAGAGGAAGAGAGACTTAAAGGAAAAGAGGCGCGTGAGGATTTTTTTCAACTCATTCTTCTCTCTTCTCCGGCGGTCTTTTCGTCGTCTCTTCCTCTTCGCTCCGGGAAGATGGATACCGCAGATATGCCTTCAGTCGCCGCCGTCAAATTGCCAGCAGCGGAAGACGCGATTGGCTCCACCGCGGATATTTCCCTGCCGCCGTCACATGAAGTCGATTCGTCACCACCAGTTACTGGAGCTTCCGAAGATGTCGTTGTCTCGGAGTTGCCGATTTTCACTCCGTCAGACGATGATGTTGACCACGAGCGAATTAGCGGCGAGGATCGCGACCAGGAGGATCACGGCGATGATCCGGTCGAGACCGACGTTGTTGTTCCTCACGATGAGTTGAAGCAGAAGATCATCAGACAGGCAAGTGATTTTGCTCTCTCTCTCTCTATCGATTTCTCTCTTTTTGGTGGTCTTTGATTTGGGGGTTATTGATCTGTTCTTCAATTTGCTTGCAGGTTGAATACTACTTCAGTGACGAGAATTTGCCTAGTGACAAGTTTCTTCTGAATGCTATGAAGAAAAACAAAAAAGGCTTTGGTGAGTATCTCGAATTGCTCATCTATCTATGAACTTTCTGATTCTTGATACTTGATAATTACTTTTTCTATCGTATTGGTGGTCCAAAACTAGTGGTGTATGGAACTGTTAAGAACAATGCCAATGGCTGTTTTTTCCTTGTGCAGTTCCTATATCTACCATTGCTACGTTCCACAAAATGAAGAAGCTTACACGAGACATTGCTTTGATAGTATCAGCCTTAAAGGAGTCGTCATTTCTCGTAAGCTTCTTCTTTAGTAGTTACACGTAGTGCCAATTGAAAATTGTTTGAGACTTTGAGTTACCATATAACATAGCAATAGAAATTAGAATTAAGTATCTGTTTTTGGTCAACCTGTTGCAGGTGGTTAGCGCTGATGGGAAGAAGGTGAAGCGTCTGAGTCCTCTTCCTGAGGTCAGGGATCCAAAGGTATCACTTCTTTCTCTGTCTGACAAATGTAATGTGTTGTGTGTTTGCTTCCTTTGAGATATATACATTCGTTACTAATTAGTGTACCATAGATTTTCACTGTTTTGGTAGAAAATTTGCCAGAGGATCATTCAGATGAGAATATTCGGGAGATGTTTAGTAAAGCTGGAAGGTATGTCTTTTCACCTGTCATATCACTGCTTACATTCTTGGTTGTCTCTCTCAGTTATACATACTACTGATTTACGCTTCTTCTTCTCAAACTGTAGAATAAAAAGCGTATCCGTATGTGATCCAAACGCTGTCCAAGAATCAGAGAAGGGTTGTAAGAAGGAAAAATACATCACACCCAGAGTAAGGAATTTTTTGATGGACATTTATGTGTATGGTTAGTAATTGACTTTTTCTTCTTCTTTTGGCTATAGTTACATGCATTTGTGGAATATGAAACAGTGGAGGCAGCTGAGAAAGCGGTGAGTGTCAAATACTGTATGATGTTTTGGTTAGCTCTCTTACACGGAATGGTTGTCATTATCTACTTTTATGAATCGGTGCAGGCAGCTACGTTGAATAATGAGCAAGACTGGAGAAATGGGTTGCGAGTTAAGCTTCTTGATCAAGCAGTAAGTAATCCTACCAACTGAAAAATACACATGGAGTCAAACCATAGCTTATATAAACTGATTGCTTTATTCACACCATAGGGAAAGTTTGTACAGAGAAGACCAGTTAGGAAGGATGTTGATACAGAGAAGGACAACGCAGGCCGAGTGCATGATCAAACTGGAGGTGAGGAGAACAAAAAGGCAACTGAACATCAGCATAACCACCGTCACCATCATTCTGATACTCGGGCTGATGATGTAAGTTCCGTCTTTGATGTGTTTGATTTGAATAAATTGATTCTAGTATTTGCATAGTTATGAATGTGCCAGTAGACCAGGATACAATGCCAGCGTTTTTTTTTAACTTCTTCTAACTGTTTTCAGGATTTGGGGAACAAAAGCAGAGTTCAGGGACGAGGAAGACGACAGAATCAGCAAGGCGGTAACGGTATTTGTACTTTATCTTTTAGAGTTTATTTCATTATTTCTACTGTTGACGGAAAGTGGAAATGAAATTTTGAGACTCATTTGTGATTTTGCAACAGGACATGGAACCTCACCATCAAGCTCATCGTCTTTCCATCATAACTATAATCATCATCCCGCTGAGGTCTCAAAGCGACCGCCTGGCCCGAGAATGCCTGACGGGACGAGAGGGTTCACAATGGGGCGTGGTAAACCACTTGCTCCTCCTCTTCCTCTCACATCTGCTCAAACCAATCACCAAGTTTGATCGGTTTCTCATCTCCCTTGTGTTGTTGTGTGGTTTCGTTTCGCTTAAAAAAAAAAAGTGAAACATGTATGTAGTTATATGAGAAGTGAGATGTTGTGTGGGATTTGGGTTTCCTTTTGACATCTACAAGTCCTCTGAATCCTCACTTTATGTTCTCTGAAGATCCATGTTTTTCTAATATATATGCCACTTTGTTGTAGTCGTCTTTGACTCAAAGAAATTGTCTTCAAATTTGTCTTTTGAATACACTTTTTTACATAACCAATTGTTAACACGAAAGTGGAATGGACTTTTGTTGAGTAGATCAACCATATATATGCAGTTTCCTTCAACGATCCTTTTATATCCCTTCACACAAACATTTTTGCATTGCAAAAATTCATGCTTGAAATTCACTTTCCAAGGCGTATCCTCTGATATAAAAACTATCTTTTTTTTGGTTTTAATGTTAAGATTTTATACCAAAAGCAAATTGATACATTAGGAGGCGGTCACGGATTGCTCTCCGTAGAGAAGAAGTGCTATCCGTAGAGGGGAACATTAGGAGGCGGTCACGGATTGCTCTGTCGACCGCCCGTTTGATTGCCACTGCTGGAGTTGTAGTTGTCGTGAAGATCCTTGCATTCCGTTCTCTCCAAATTGCGTAGACAATTTGTTGAAAAAGGAGCTTGAGAATCAGCTGAGAGTGTCTGTTCCTAGTGCTTGGAGGGTGAAGCAGATAGTCAACAACATCTGTAAGATTATGTGGTGGATTATCATTCCCAATCCTGGAGACAAAGAAGAGCCATACCTCTCGTGAAAAAGTGCACGAGAAGAAAAGGTGCTGGTGAGATTCCTGCTCTACCGAGCATAAGGGGCAAACATCGGAGACCGTCATTCCCCAGCGGATCAGTCTGTCTTTTGTGGGAAACCTACCCAAGCAAACCAACCAAAGAATGAACGCAGCTCTCGGGATTTCCTCCTTGAACTAGACCAAAGATGACCAGTTCACCCGAGGAGAAGCTACTCGTAACTGTTCCCAAGTTTCCTTGGAAGAGAACACTTCTGAGAAACTCCCACCCGGAAGTCTCCATAGGTACGTGTCTCTGCCACTGTCAGGAAGAGGCGGGGTTATACCAGTGAGCAGGATCTGAAGCTCTTCACTTCTCTCCGATCTCGCACTTGGTATGTTCCAGCTTCCATTCCTTACCGCTTCACTCACCTTGGCATCCGATCTGAGTCTGAACAGCCGGGGTCCAGCTGTTCCAATGAAATCAATAAGAGGCCCAAGCTCTGTCCAAGCGTCCCACCAAAAAGACGCTGATTTCCCGTTTTGAATCCTGCACCTCAGAAACGAAGCAAGCAGAGGTTTAATCTGCAATAAGCTCCTTATACTTTTAGAGAACCTTGCTGCATCATTTGTTACCCAAAAGCTCTTTCTTGCGAAGATATGCTGTCTCACCCAAGCAATCCACAAAGAATCCTCCTTTGTGAACAAGTTCCAGGCCTGCTTCAAACGGAAGACCACCTCAAATTCACTAAGAAATCTGATGCCTAAACCGCCTTCACACTTCGGTTTACAGACCTCCTTCCAAGCCACCCTTGCTCCCACTGCCGACTGGGTTCCGTTCCTCCACAGGAAGGCTGAGCAAAGCGAGTCCACTTTGGAGTAGAATTCTTTGGGCAACATATAGACCTGACTCGAGAAGTTAACCATTCCGTAGAAGACTGAGGATACCAGTTTAATTTTCCCAGCAAAGGAGAGAAATTTAACTGTATAGGAGTGCAGCTTCTTCCTGATCTTCTCGAGAAAAGGTTCCAAGACAGCTATTGAGAGTCTCTGCGAGTTCAACGGGAGTTCTAAGTATCTCGTCGGGAAGCTTCCTACTTTCACCTCCAGAATAGAGCTAAGAGCCGCCGCCTCAGAATCTGAATAACCACTGAAAAACACCTCTGACTTGGCCGCATTCATATCAAGACCAGAGAGAACCTTAAATTGGTCTAAGACCTCCTTGATTCCTTCCATTGATGTCTCGGAGCCCTCAGAGAAATCCAACAAATCATCAGCAAAAAGGAGATGGGTTATAAGTGGGTTCTCACATTGTGGATGGAGGCCAAATCGTGATTCCCTTGCCACCGTATCCAGAAGAGGCTCCAGCAGCTCAGAGAAAGCGTCCGGAAAAGCAGTTACCCATACATCATTTGTAAGCGCGTGGTCAATCCTCTTGGACACCGGAGAGGAATCTTGTCGGTTGCTCCAAGAGTAGAGGAGGCCCTTTTAAGGAGCCTCAAACAGGCCAGCGCCTTGCATTGCCAAGTTGAAATCATCCACACCTGCCATGTCTATGTCCTCATACAAATGACTCGAATGGTGAGAGACCCTAAGAATCTGATTGAAATCCCCAACCATAGCCCACGGAGAATTTGCGAGAGGAGTGTTGATATCTATGTCCACCAGTTCAGACCATAGTGTTTCTCTCTCTGCCCGCAGATTCATCGCATACACAAAAGAGACCGTGAAAGAAACCTGTTCCGCCTCCAAGAAAATTCCACAAGTTACACACTGAGCAGTCTCCTTATACACGACGAGACTCACCCTTGGATCTCATACAACCACAATCCTAGCAGTATGATGCGAATTATAGTTCCCATGATACCTCCAGCCCCTCGGGATAGCACTTAATACTCTACTACTATTAGATATACTAATATGCGTCTCCGTAAACGCACCAAAAAGTGGCCTCTGGCTAATAATCCATGCCTTCGCCATGTCTTGCCTAGATTGGCTGTTTAAACCTCTTACGTTCCACACAAAAAACATAGATGAGTAAGTTATTGGGTAATTGTGGCCTTGCGGCCACTCTTCCTGCGCGAGACAAGGAAGAAAGGATTTTCAGCACACATGGCTAATAGAGCCGCAGAAGCATCCTTAGGTGGAGTATTTTTGATTGAGAGTTCTCTCCAGTAATTCCCTCTCCGCTCCATCCTCTTTTGTGGGACTTCTTGCATCCAACTTCGCAGCTGTATCTATTTCACTGTCACCACTTGCCCGCAATGAAGTAGACTGAGTAGTTGGGATTGACTTAGGCTTGGAAGCCGACCGCCTAGACTGCGTTGTTGTTGATCTCCCTGGGCGAGACCCTCATTTGGTCCTGTTCTTACTCTTGTCCGGACTTGGGGAACGAGATTGGGGTTTCCTCCTGCTCTTCTTCACTGGTGGAGGCCTTTTCAGGCAATGAGTATTTGTGTGCCCAAACACTCCGCATTCTCCACATTTCGGCGGTAGCCACGGATAAGTGACTGAGACCTCGAATTCCTTTCCGTTGGTCAGCCCAGAAATTAGTTTAGACGGCAGTTCCTTCTCAAAATCCACCTCTACTAGTATCTTTGCCACCTCAAAGGTGTCATGTCTCGCTGTCTCTGGGGATAATCGGTTCGCCTACCCCAGACGCTATTCGGCCCCGACTTTAATTTGTGAACAACAAATAAGGTATTCCTCTAAACTCCACCATCACCTGAGCTTTAGTCAAAGGAGCTTGTTTTGGGGAGAAATCCGGACTCCACGGAGCCACACACATCGGATAGCCTGCGATGTTCCACAGGTTCCGACTCAGCAAGATCGCACGAGTTCTTGGGTTTGATACTCGCAGCAGATAACATCCAGGTTCAACTCGGTAGACGAAAAATCGAGGACCAGTCCTTGCCCAGAGAGCATTTATTACTCCAATTATTCTACCCATTTCTGGTGGATGTCCCGGAAAATGAGCATAGATATAATCCTTGAATTCTTCTTTCGCAGCTTCGATATTCTCATCTGGGATGAGAATGAATGGCACTCCAGAAACGTGGGTTGTTGGAGTTCCAATCCTTTCGAGAGAGGTATTATCCTTGAACAAGCTAGACCATTTCTTTTCCGGTGTGGCTTCCGAAATCGGGATCTGATCTGGCAGAGACTTGTTCTGGGAACAAGAGGTGCTCTGGATTGTGGTAGTCGGGATTGCAGGGGAAGGTCCCTGAGATGCGGGTTCCGAACCGGCGAGCGAGCTAGCCGACAGAGACTCCGGCTTTACGGGAGACGGAGGCAGATCAGGAACCATCGCCGGAGACAGGTCTGGAACCAAAGCCGGAAATTGCTTCACCACCGGAGGGCATGAAGAGGACGGCTTCCTGGAACGCGAGCCAGATCTGGCAGCAAACAGACAACGCTCCAGAAGTTTACCGGAGGCTGAGGCCGTGCAAGAGCGAGGAGCACGAGGGAGAGCAAGCGGAGGATGAAAAGGAGGCTTCTTTTTCTTTCTAGTCATCGGAATTCTCAGCGACGGCGTGAGGCCAGATCCCCGGTTGCGAAGGGGCAAACGGAAACCCTAGTCGCCTTTTCAATCGCCCAAAGAGAGGAGAGAGAAAAGTTAAAAAAAGATTGATATATAAAAACTAAAAAAACTAGTCCCTAATATAGGATTCATGAAATTAATGGCAACCATTTGCGCAAATCTAATGGTCTGTTTCTACCAGGCCCGGCCCCATGCATGTTCTGGCAGTGCAAAAGCGCCGAGTCCTGCATATTTTGTAACATTTATTTGGACCGGGCCTGGTTTCTACCTTTCAACAGGTTGGGTATTGCACCACCTCGTTGGCATTGAAAGCTAAACCATTGTGATATAGAAGAAAAAGCATGAGTGAAAAATTAGATGGCTATTTGAAAGAGCTGAAGAAACTAATCTTTAAAAAAAAAGCTACTGTCACACGTTGGATCTCACAAACTGTTGGTGGAAAGCTCTGTGGGATCAATTGATGATATGATCCCTAGCCTGTCTAGTTTTTTTGTTGTTGTTGTACATGTAGACATACAAATACGCCTTTTAAGACATCTAAAACTGTAAAGCGATGATTAAAGATTAAGAGAATGCTCATATGCATTTAGAAGCCAGATGATTACGTCCAATATTTTAGGAATGCATCATTCTATGGCATTCATCACCAGAGATACGGATTGTTGGCTGCAACTTCCATCAATCGTAATGCGATTGTACCTGTTTTCATTGTTTTTTGTATTATTGTTTCTTCTTTCTTGCTTTGAATTGTGTTAAGAAGAGAACTGATATTGGGAAAAGTCTACTCCAGCTGTTGTTGAAGGTTAATGATACAAATGTATGTATATCAAACTAATTATCTTATCTCAATATGACTACTGATTACAACTTATGACAATCTTTATCTATTATCATAATACATAGAATCTCTTTGAGAATATTATTTGGCTTAGATTTTATGAGCTTTACCTCACAAACGGACTTGATGGTCCAGTTGGTTTGCAAGCTACATGTCTTCTTCTGCAAGTTATCTCCAATATTCCTTGGCCCTTGCAATCGCATGACAAATGTGGATTGTTTCCTCTCTCTCTCTCTACTTTAGTGACGAAAATTTGCCTAGTGACAAATTTCTTCTGAATGCAGTGAAGAAAAACAAAAGAGGCTTTGGATAGTAAAGTTTCTTTGATTTGGAAATAGGCAATATAAACCTTGGTTTTATGCTTTTTGCTGCTTTCTGATGCTTATTTTATCTTAATATTAGTCCAAAACTATTTATCATCATTGTGTATGGAACTGTTAAAACACTGTCAATGGCTGTTTTCCTTGTGCAGTTTTTATATGTACCATTGCTACCTTGCATATAATGAAGAAGATTATTCGAGGTGATGTTAATATGGGCTCCAAGCCCGCGGGTCTAAACAGGCCAAATGTATTAGATTTAGGCCCGAAACCGTTTATTAAAACAAAGAAATTCAAATGGGCTTGTTCGTTAAAGCCCGATTAGTAATGGGTCAAAACAAGTTTTTTCTCGGGCAGCCCGTTTAGTTTTAGCTTCTTGTTCACTCTGAGAGTCGGCGACGAAATCACGACGATTTTGTCGAGCTCTGAGACGACGATGACGATTCCTGATTCTCAGTCGAATTTAGCAGTCCGAGCTCTATCTCTGATTCTCAGTTTGAGGCTCCGAGCTCTATCTCAGTCCAAGTGTCCAACGACTCCTGCTCTTCAATCAAGTGAATTTTTCTGCATGTTCTTCGATAGGGGTTTTGTGGGTTTGTGGTTTGATTTGAATTATTGCTCAGTTTTATGAACTCTATCCCTTGATTTTAAACTTTTGAGTTTTTATGCATGTTCTTCAATCTGGGTGTTGTGGGTTTGTGACTTTGTGGTTTTAAACTTCGGAATAGTGTGAATGTTTGTGGTTTGTGACAATAGTGTGACTGTTTCTCTTGTGATAGCTTTGTTAAGGTGATTTGGTAAATTTGATTACGGTGATTGTTAACTAGCTCCTATTCTTTTTTTTTTAACACTGGATTGATTAATCTATTAGACAAATATGAGAACTGTTACAAGACAATTCTACAACGGTCGATTCTACCATCTTCAAAGGCTCCTCGGCCGACGGCTCCACGTGCAATTTCCTGTAAGCTTGTCTCCAATAATCTGCATAAATTATTAGCAAATCGCATCTTTCGGGATTCGAGACCCAAACCTCCTGGTGTAGAAGCATTAAATCCCTTCAACCACTAGGCTAAGAGGCTTCCACAACTAGCTCCTATTTAGTAGATCTTTTTCTGCACCATTCTCCCCATTTTAATATGCTCTTTTTGTTTTTGATTTTTTGGGTTCTTTTTATTTAAAAAAGAAGTAAATTGTTAGCCCGTCATACTTAATTTTAAATAGGCCTAAACGGGCTTGAATGGGTTTTTATTAGCCCGACATGCTTAATTTTAAATAGGCCTAAACGGGCCAAAACTAAATGGGCTTCAACGAGCATGGCTTAAACGGGCTCAGGCTTAAATGTGCTGGTGCTAAACGGGCATAGGCAGCCTATATTAACATTGGGCCTGATTGATTGTGTCTGTAACTTTTGATTTTTTGCTGTATAATTTAGGCTGTAGACTTTTTTGCTGTGGTTGTAGATTATAGTGCTGTAGGATTTTTATTATAAATATATTTTTTATAAAATATCATATATGTAGCATTAAAAATAAATAAAAGAGATATATGAAAGAAATATTAAAAAAGGAATAGAGAGAGTGAGATTAAGGAATGAGAAAAGAGAATTTTTAGAGCCCTTAAATTTGTGCTCTGAAAAATCTTCTCTGCAGAGCCAAAATATTTCCATATTTAAAATTATGGCTCTGAATTTAAAAAATGAAATCAAAGCATGATTGATTTAACTATAATGCTCTAGAAATAATTATTGCTCTGCAGAACACTCAGAGCACTTACAAATCACGCCCATTATGACCTGAGACCGTGCTTTAATAGTATCAGCCTTAAAGGAGTCGTCATTTCTTGTAAGCATTCTCATAGTTACGCTACAACTTACAAGTATTCAGAACTGACATATTTGGAGTAAGAAAAGCATTGTAAAGTATTTTATAAAAATATTTTCGTAATTCTGTCAGACTCTTGACCATCGGAAACCACTACTAATTTGGTTGGTGTAGCCTAAATCATCAAAACTTTGGGATTATTTTTGGATCATGTTTATTTTGCGTGTGTTTATGTAAGAGAGTTAATATTATTTTGTATTTCATTTAAGCATATCCAAGCTTATTGCTGAACGGAGTGCTTGACAAGAACGCATCTCAATAAAATGGGTATGTACGATAGTTCTTATTTTTTTTCTTCTTCTCCCAGAAAATAAAACATTACATCAAGAGGGGGGAAGAATAAAAAGACAACATGATTTATTTAGTTTTTGATGGAATATCACATCAAAAGAAGAAGAAGAAGAAATACAAGTTATGTTTTATTTTGAACGAAAACATTACATAAACGAAAGACATGACATTAACAATCGTCAGTTAAAACCGAAACATGCCCCCACAGGCACAAAAGCGACTGCTACAGCACCGATTCTGCTCATTTCCTTTCACTAAGAGTCGATAGTGAACATGCATCAAGGAGATCATCAACCGGAATGCGATCACACCTCTTTTCATTGTTGGTTCTTTTTTCTTTTTCTTTCTAGCTTTGAGTTGTGCTTGATGAGAACATAATAACCGGTGTAAACCGTGCTCCTACGGTTATTCCTAAATTAAAGGGATTGTGATATCACTACTTCACGTATGATAGTTGTAGGACAGTTTGTTTATTTCTTTCTTGTGTATTTAAGTGACATTGGTCGTTTGGGAATGATATGAAGAAGAAAAATTATGTACCTTGTGTCTCAAGTCTTTGAGACTTGTTTGATTCTTTTTTCTTTTTCTTTTTAGCTTTGAGTTGTGCTCTTCAGGTAACAATTACTAATGTATTTATAGAGTTTCGGAAATAATGGGTTTAGAGTTTAGACCCATATATTAAGGGTAGGCAAAATATGCGAGATCCTGATTTGATCCAGATCCTGATCTAATATTATAAAATCTTCAGAGTTTCTGATCCATGTCCAGCAACTAATGTACTATAGTAACTGGCATGATCGATCATACAAACTTGTTATTGTTTAAATAAATAAACATTTTAAATAGTCTTTGATATATATATATATATATATATATATAAATTGCTTAGAATATGAACCTTTTGATTTGAACTTGGTGGAACTAAATTAATCCCAAGACACCACTTAATTATCTTAAAAATTTATGAATTAAAGTTATTTGTTACAAATATTTCTTCTTCTTCAAACCAGAAACCGTTTCAAGAAAATATAATATTCTGTATCGATAACTGTTTCTGCGACTGAAATCATCGTTTTTCTTTCTAATTCAGAATGCTAAACAAGGCAAAATATACATTCTATACTACGTCAAATTATAGATATAACTACTACAATTTGGCTAGTCGAAATTGAATAATTCTTTAGACTAATTAGATTATGCGGTTAGTCAACGCTACATAGTAATTAAGAATTAAGGTTGCTTTGGCGAGATAATCTAAATTATTAATGTACATGGTACGATGATAATATAAATTATTGGCAAATTATCTCACGATACATTATGCCTAAGTCCATGAAATAGTGAATGATCTCTATCTGGAAACAAAAACCAATTATAGTATAATGACACCGTTGAATGGAAGAAAGTGAAAAAGATTACTTGTTGATCTGAAATGAAGCTTTCTTGAAATGTTGTTCTTCGAACTTTGAAATACCACTCGAGCATAACCCATTATCGTCTTTCCGAGGAATTTAGCAATGCTCCATAACAACATTACCTTCTGAACAGAACAATGGCACAACAACAAAGTATACTATCCTAAATTCAGTTTGAACCAATCACTGACTCAATTATTCTTATCATGGAGTCGAGACCAGAAAATGGATGTGAAGACAGAATTGTGTCACTTTCAAGTATGAATAATGAGAGTTGGGTGTGAAGAATAGGTTTCATTTAGGAACATTTCCAGAAAAGAGAGAAACACAAATCAAGCGGAGGAAAAAAGATCGTTTCTTTTAACCTTTTAGAGTGTGTGTGTGTGTGTGTAATCAAGACCAAGGCCAACTAGCATCTCGCCACGCAAAGCGACATCCTCCGAAACTACTAGTATCATTACTACAAACATCTGTTTTAAGCTCATCAGACCAATCTAAACGGTGACAACGAAGTTCTTGATCGCGTTTAGCTGATTCCTCTCTGTACGATGGGTTTGAGTATCTAGGGTGTTGGATAAAAGGTACATTCTTCCACCACAGTTTAAGTGCCTGAAAGAAAAAAAACGAATTTGAGTATGAAAACTGAGGCTTAAAGGGCTTAAAGTAAGTAGAGTAATATGTACTTAAATGAATTTGAGTAGTGACTTACATGCCAATAGATCCATATAGCAACCTTATGAGGCATCAACCAGAAGAAAACTGCAGGATCAGAGACAGATGTTCTTTTCGCCTTTAACGTCGCAGAGAAGTAGTTACCGAGATGAGGATGCTGCGACTCAATGGAGACAGATAACTCATCCCCAGGTTCATTTGCTCTGATTTTCCAGTTCCCAAGCATATCCTGAGAATGGTTTTTTTTTTTTACGTCTACCTCTGAATCAAAATCACACAAAAACTAATAAAGATCAATAAGAAAACGTACCATGAAAGGACTGACTTGTAATGATTTAGCAACCAAGTCTGATTCAGGGTCGAACACAAATGTCACTCTTTCTCCCCATGGCGTATTTGTAACCTACAAAAATATATTCTCTAATCATATCAATAAAGATTAGAGAGAGGATCAACACTTACAAAGCCAATCCAACAATTTACGTGTATATATAACAGGACTTATTCAGATCTTGTTATAAAACGGTGATAAAATAAAACATGTGTATTATACCTGAGCAATGCATTTGCTTAAGCGCTTACTCGATCCTTGTAAGTTGTAGCAATAATACAAGCTCAATGGGTTTTGTTCATATCCAACGCTTGGAGGTATTGTCAACAGAAAACTGCTCCAAAACAAAACAACAGATTCATCAGAAACAGTAACCATCAAAGTTTTTGAAGGGATAAGATTGAAATCTACAGTTTAATCACAGAAATAACCCAAACCACACTGTTTCAGACCAAGAAACTTAAACCAAATTTCCAATTTAACTCATGAATCAATCTTCTGTAGCAAAACTCAGATTTGATTTACATTTTGTCTCCCATTGGATTTTTTTTTTTTTTACAAATTTAATGCAAAATAAGAGGGAAAAACTTTACATGGGCCCGGTGGTGTGAGAGACTAGACGAGCTTGCTCGGCGGAGAGATGATCGGGCGGCGCGTTAACGGCATTGTCGAGGTCGAAGAGTGCGTAACGGACGGAGTAACGGAAGGAGTGACGGACAGGACGGAGACGGTCGTGCCAGACGGTGCCTTGGTAGTAAGAGACGTTGGGATCGAAGGCGGCGGCGCGTGAAGGGAGGAGACGGCGGAGAAGGATGCGAAATGGGAGGAGGAGAGAGAGGAAGAAGGATGTGATTGTAGTGTAGAGGATTGAACAGATGAGATAGAGCAATTCCATTATCTCCTCCAATGGGAGACACAAAGTTCTACAGAATATCAAATCCTAAAACAAAATTCGCGATCTACAGAATATAGAAATTTACCGATCTTAGCCGAAGAATTCTTTTTCGTGTGAAACCTTGAGAGAGAGAGAGAGAGAGAGAGAGAATTGGTTTCGTGAAGAAGAACTGAGAAATTATCTGTTTTCTCAGAAGAGATAATACTCGCACAAACTCTTTGTACAGCTAATAAGAGGCGAGCAATCAACAACGTGGAAAAGACATGAGACCCTTGGTATGCATTTTTATTTACCAGACTGCCATTATGGAGAGTAAAAATAAAATAACATAACAATTGCGTTTGATTCTCTAACTTTTTTGCAATCAAAATGCGTCTCTTTACTTCACTAGTAGTTGCAAACACATAACTTAAGAAATAGTAACGATTTCACACACACACAGAAAAAGACAATTTTTTGCTCTATCTCCCAAGAGTTTATCTTCTCCAACTACACTACTTTGAGTTCTCTAATAAGAGGGAAGTTACTTCTTTCTTCATGATGGATCAAATGATATGAACTCTACCATCGCTGATCATCACTTTGTTATCATCTTGCAGTTTCTGCATACAAAGAAATCCATAAAATGGGTAAGTACTGAAGAAACTGTATAGACAAAAGAAAAAGAATGAGAAGAAGCTGTTTTCTTATGTTGTGAATGTATACCTCCAACAGAGCCATAATCTCATCTGCAGAGTAATGAGAAGCTCCAACTCCATTGTTGTTGACTACAGTCTCTATCTCTGCAACAGAAATGTCGTCGAGCCTGTTTGTCCTCATGTGCTGCCCAAACACTCGCTCAAACGCTTCAACCCTTGCTGCAGACACCGTGCCACTAAATTGCTCTACGGGAGGCTCATCTACTTCCATTGGATCTGCTGCTTCACTGAATGAAACCGGCAAAAAGAGAAAGAACAATGTATAAGGGTGGTAACGGTTAAGATAGCTGCGTTATGGGTTTCCATGGAAGAAATCAGATTGGATACCTTTCGACATTTGCAGTGACATTCTCTTCTCCATTATCATTATCCCTTCGTTGACCAGTTGGAGTTTGTTCCTGTTCTGTTTGTTCCCTTTCACGTTGTTTTTGCTCACGTTCATCCATATCTGTCAATTCTTGATGATATATTGCAAAGTTCATAAGCTTCAAGGCAGCCTCTGCATCGGCTTTAGTTACCTTTCCAAACAAAAAAGACATAAGACTGAATCTTTAGTATAACTTATTCACGACCAGGAAGACAAAACAGAAAGATTTGAGTTTGTTTGTTTGTTACCTCTCTGCTCAACTTCATTTTCGCGTGTGCTGTGGCAAGACGGATTATTGTCTCTAGAGTTCTTGCTGTGATCGGAAGCGTACCTCCAGTCTACAGAAATGTGGATAGTCGTATCAAAATCAAATACAAGTTCTTAAGATGAAAACATAACACTCCAGCGTTCAAAAGGATGTTGTGAAATGATTTTTATACCTTAGTATCAGAACCTGCATTTCTGAGATCTGCATATGCTTCTGCAATACGTTCGGACGCCTGAATATTCAATAACAAAAGAGATATGTTAGTGGAAAAGCTTATCAGATACGTAAACGAAAAAGCTGTATATTTGATTTAAGTGTATTACTTCATCAGTGAGCTCTGGTTGAATCCTATGCTTGGCGTAGTGAATATACTTCTTCAGGAACTTAACCGTAAGAGTTTTCTCGTTTGTTTGGCCTCTTCTCTTCTTCTTCCCATGTAGCATTCGGTTGTACTTTACAAACACTTCACTTTCACCATCTTCCTCTCTTGCGTATGGCAAGCTCCCATCTGGCCCTGCCTCACCTGTGGTTCACTCAAAAGTCAGAAATGTTTCAAGACACAGGGGCTATGAAAATGTTTACTACACTGGACAAGCAAGATTTGTAGTAGCCTACTTCTATCGTTTTTGTAACGGTGCATGCGCAAGACGTGTTCTGAGATCTGACTGTCGATACCGGGATCCATTTGATCCAGCACAATAAACAGCAGATCAAAACGAGAGAGCAGCGAGTCTGGAAGTCCGATGTTCTTTGTTGGAGTCAGTGATCTGTCATACTGGCAGGTACAAGAGTAGGATATTAGGAACAAGGATTACAAGTCAATAGAGTCAACAGGCTAGAACAAGTTTTTTGCAAACTTACAGTTCCGTATATGGGATTTGCTGCTGCAACCACACTGCATCTAGCATTCAGTGATGCATGGATACCAGCTTTAGCGATTGTAACGGTTTGTTGCTCCATCACTTCGTGTATAGCAACTCTGTCCTGATCGTTCATCTTATCAAACTCGTCAATGCACACAACACCTTTATCAGCGAGGACCATTGCACCAGCTTCTAGTCTTCGTTCCCCTGATGGAAAAAGAGTATTGATTTTAATCAGACAGCACTTTGACCTCTTTCCAAAGAAAATGTCAAAACACTTTTGTGTGCCTTTTACCTGTTTCTTGGTCAGACGTCACAGCAGCAGTTAACCCAACACCGGAAGAACCACGGCCTGTGGTTGATATAGCCAATGGTGCGATATTCATGATCGCTCTCAGAAGTTGAGATTTGGCAACAGATGGATCACCAACCATCATCATGTTGATATCCCTGAAACAGCACAAGATTTGCTTTCAAGTGAGGAAAGAAAAATCGATTAGACAAAAAGATCCAATGAACAGAAAGCTTACCCTCTTAAGTGGGTTCCGTTCTTGAGGTTCTTTTCAAGTCCGCCAAGCAGCAGTAGAATAACTGCTTTCTTTATCCAAGCGTGCCCATAAATAGAAGGTGCCAAGGAGCGAGCAAGGAGATCAAATGCATCATCTCTTGCTGAAATCTTTTTAATTTCCTGCAAGTCTTTCGGGGTGTATATAGGTGCATTGGCTTCTTTGTTGAGCAGATTGATATTATTAGCAATGAGGATAGTCCTACAAAGACAGAGCTCGGTCAAGATTATCACAGTGAGAGAAAAAAGAACATCTTGAACTTAAAAGGTGTGTGAAAGAAAGAAGACGCACCTAAAGACACCATTTACACTACCCTTGCTTTTGCCTGGAAGAGCCTTGTAAATACCGATGATGGCCACTCGATCTCCTGGCTTGCAAGAGTCAACAAGGTCATCCTCAGCTATGACATCCACGCTTCGTGGAAGCTGACCAGGAGCAGCGTTTTCAGGCACTTCTTGAATAGACAAGGTCTGGTGATCTTTGTATTTGCACAGCCCATACTCAGTCACCAATAAGTTTCCATTATCATCCTGTACACGAAAAACCCAGTAAAAGGTTTAATCTTTCAAAAATTAAAGATAGATTAGCAAAACAAAAGAGCATGTGAAAATTACCCTTGTTGGGTAGACAGAGCCAGTGGGTAAACCAGCGTGGGACGTTATGTCTCGGTAATCTCGATGTGTAAAATCACCAGTTGAGGGACAAAAGTGTGTGCTTTTAACAACCTTTGGCCTCACAAGAGAGCCTGAGAGAGCAAAACATGTGTCAGATCATTTTTAAACAAGAAGGAGAAAAAAAGGAGATTTAAAGGAGAGAGCTTACACTTGGTGACAATGCCCTCAACGCAGACCAAAGATCCAATAAACTCTGAGAGAAGCTCTCTAGGAGTGACACGGCGAGAGACGAAATGACCTTCGAATCCAACAAGGATTTGCTCTCCTTCCTTCAAGTATTTTGGGTCAATGTTGCGTGTAGCTTCAGTGGCTGCGTCACAAAATGACTGCATGTACTCAATTGGAGTCTTCAGTATCCTATAACATAACAAAACAATAAGCTTTTTAGACTCTGTGACTTCACAATAACTGATTTTCACAACCACCTAGCTTTCAAAGTTTGCTAATTTCTTCTTAGTCAAAAGCACAAGAGCCGTGAATCCTATGGAATTCCCCAAATTCACTGAAAACCCTAAAGTTTCTCAAAATCTATAACCCTGTACTAGGGAGAAATATGAATCTGGAACGAAGAAGAAAGTGGAGAGAATGAGGAAAATTACGAACCTAAGGGCAGATCCAGGGAAGGAGTTATGAATGTCAGAGACATTTACAATGAGACGGTGACGCTTTTGCTGTACCAACGCCTTTATC
Source organism: Microthlaspi erraticum (assembly GCA_902728155.2). Lineage (NCBI taxonomy): Eukaryota > Viridiplantae > Streptophyta > Magnoliopsida > Brassicales > Brassicaceae > Microthlaspi > Microthlaspi erraticum. Next base: position 116,322 of record CACVBM020001111.1, read on the forward strand.
TCATCCATGTAAATCTACAATCCATCATCAAAACCCAAAAAAATCGTCCAATTACAAAGTTATCTACAAACAATCAGGAAGCTTCCAAATGTCGATGTGACTTACATTTTCGAGGAACTGGATGAAATCTCGCTTGTGGCGAAGCCTCGTCTCCTCCGGCACATCCATTTCTTACAAAATCTCGTTAACTCGTAAGCCCTTTCTTCGTGTAGCGATTGCCCAGAGAAATTAAAAATGTAGTTTTTTCGATTTGGAGAGGCATAAAGGAGAGGGTATTGTTATGGCGGGATATTGTGAGATGACCTGTGCCCTTTTGGCGGGAAGGGAGCATTCTGTTGGGCCGATTTAAATTGGGCCGATATAGTTAATGACCCATTAGCCATTTAGCTGTTAAATTAGCCCAATGAGAAAGTTTATGATTTAAATACCTTTAAATACAGAAACCTACCTTAAAACCGAACAAAAAGTTAGAAGAAAAAACCAAACCACCTTTAAGACAGAGCAATAAAAACTAGGCCTGGGCGTTTGGGGTTCGGTTCGGGTTCGGGTCTGTTTTATTCGGGTTCAGATCTTTTTGGGTTGCTAAATTTTAGACCCATTCAAGTTTAGGGAAATTTCGGTTCGGGTCGGTTCAAGTCAGTTTTGGTTCTTATTCGGGTCTCATTCGGTTCTGATTCGGGTCAGTTTTTATCGGTTTTTTGAACTGAATATCCAAAATCCTACAAAATAACCGAAAAACTTGTCTTTACTCAATCTTCTACTAAATGTTTTTGTACTTTTCGAATATTTTGGTTATTTTATTTTAAATATAACTATTATATTAGATTTATAATTGTAATTTTTGTTATTTTTTTTATTATAAGTCTAAAAAAACTAATATTTTGGATATATAATTATATTGAATATTTTGGGTATCTCTTCGGTTCTCGGTTCAGTTCGGATTCGGGTTCGATTTTTTTGGGTATAAAATTTTGGACCCATCGGGTATTCATCTCGGTTCCGGTTCGGTTCAGTTCCATCTTTTTCGGGTCGGGTTCGGTTTGGGTCCGGGTCCGGGTAAATTGGCCAGACCTACCCTATTGCATATGCTATTGTAAAAGAGCATCATGCTATTTTTGCTTCTAAATTTAGCATGAAATTGTGCAATATGCTATTTTGCCATTGTACTTTTTTATTTATCAAAATAGTCAATTTATAAATACTTTTAATATAACAGTTTAATTATTTTGATTATGATTTATTTAAATAAATAAACAATACTCATAACTCTTTTAAAATAAAAATATTATTTATTCCATAGAAAATATAAAAACATAACCATAATAAACTTAAAAATTATTATTAAAAACACTGAAATTAAAAAAAATAAAACAGTAGCTTAAACAACAAATATTAATGATTTAATATTCTCCTAAATCACTTCCACTTCCAATGATTTAATAGTTTACTCTGCTAATAAACTTCAAAATTATTATAATTGTGGATGTTTTTTAAGAAAGAAAAACAGATGATTCACTTTGTAAAATTTAAAGAAATCAAGTAGTTTTACCAATTAATACTAAGTAATAGCATGAACCATTAGAGAGAAACTCAATCAATTCTATTTTGGTTCTTTTTCGGGTCTCATTCGGTTCTGATTTGGATCGATTTTTATTAGTTTTTTGAACCGAATATACAAAATCCTACAAAATAACCGAAAAACTTGTCTTTACTCCATCTTCTACTAAATGTTTTTGTACTTTTCTAATATTTTGGTTATTTTGTTCTAAATATAACTATTATATTAGATTTATAATTGTAATTTTAGTTATTTTTATTATTATAAGTCTAAAAATAACTAATATTTTGGATATGTAATTATATTTGGATATTTTGGGTACCCATTTGGTTTTCGGTTCGGTCCAGTTCGGATTCGGGTTCGATTTTTTCGGGTATAAACTTTTTGGACCCATCGGGTATTCGTCTCGGTTCCGGTTTGATTCGGTTCCATCTTTTTTGGGTCGGGTTTGGTTTGTGTATTCGGGTCCGGGTAAAATGACCGGGCCTACCCTATTGCATATGCTATTGCAAAAAAGCATCATGCTTTTTTTGCTTCTATATTTAGCATGAGATTGTGCAATATGCTATTTTGCCATTGTATTTTTTTATTTATAAAATAGTCAATCAATTTATAAATACTTTTAATATAACAGTTTAATTATTTTGATTATGATTTATTTAACTAAATAAACAATACTCATAACTCTTTTAAAATAAAAATATTATTTATTTCATAGAAAATATAATAACATAACCATAATAAATTTAAAAATTATTTTTAAAAACACTAGAATTAAAAAAACATAAAACAATAGCTTAAAAAAAATATTAATGATTTAATATTCTCCTAAATCACTTCCACTTCCAATGATTTAATAGTTTACTCTCCTAATAAACATAAAAATTATTATAATTCTAGATGTTTTTGTAAGAAAAAAAAACATATGATTCACTTTGTAAAATTTGAAGAAATCAAGTAGTTTTAGCAATTAATAATAAGTGATAACATGAACCATTGGAGAGAAACCCAATTCTATTTTGGTTCTTATTCGGGTCTCATTCGGTTCTGATTCGGGTCGGTTTGTATCGGTTTTTGAACCGAATATCCAAAATCCTACAAAATAACCGAAAGACTTGTCTTTACTCCATCTTCTAGTAAATGTTTTTGTACTTTTCGAATATTTTGGTTATTTTGTTCTAAATATAACTATTATATTAGATTTTTTTTTTGTAATATCTGAATTTATTGATTTCAAATTTGAATTACAAAGTCAATATACAGAACTTTCGGAAAGCAAATTATTACATAAGCAGATATATGCGCCATATGCTGAGAAAGATACAACATAAGAAATAGTTTGTTTTCCTTCTTTGTGTTTGATCTTACTCTGATGCGAAGCTTGTGCCAGGCTACCATTTTCTGGCTGAACCTTTGAATTGCACACCACATGACAAAACCCGTTGCATCCGACACCAGTTCTGAAATGTTGACAGTTTGATACCAATTATTCCGTATTAAAGTCATTATGAGAACTAGGTTTGAAGCCCCGCGCAAGCGCGGGGTTGTTTGCGATAGTTTTCTGTTTAGTTTTATCTATACTTGTTGATTTGAATTATGATGGTTTTGTATTAACTTTCATGTTTTTGTTTATGTTTTGAGTTAACCCAATCACTAACATTAAAAATATGAACAATTTGTCTTTTATTTTATTTTATTAGGATGTTAACACTCCCACTTTATCTCGAGTTTTCTATTTCTAAAATTTTAGCATGTTATAAATATTATGTTTGTTTACTTCTGTTAGACTATAAACATGCATATGCATTGGACTCAACGTTAAAATTTGTAAGCATAATGTAAAATAGCATTTGGACCCGAAATAAGATGAAAAAAATAATATATATACTTTTTTACATATCTACTTTGTTGTGGTAGCATATGAGCCTCATAACCATTGATTATTTTCTATTATGTTAGTTTTGTAAATATTAATTATATTTTGAGACAAACATATCACAATCCTTAAAATTTTCATGTTTTTCACTGCAATTAAATTTACATATAAAAACTCGACTTCTATTTTTTTTTAAATAAACTCTAACTCTAATTTCTCATTGGCTTTTTATTATCTTAATTAATTTATATTCAACTTTTTAACTTGTAAACACATTATAACATTTTGAAATAGGATAAATTCTTTTAATAAAAAGGTAAATATATACCATTTCAAGTTACATATATTTTTACTTATATTCAAACTTTTTGATAAATTTTAACATCAAGTTATCACATATTTTATATTAATTAAGTAATTTAGTTGTGTATTTTTCTTAGTTTTATTTATATTTAAAATATAAATATATGCAAAGAAATATGAAAAGTCATGTATTAAATATCTTAAAAACAATTTAATGAATTTTTTGCTGATGTGGACACTCTATATGGAGAGAGCAACTCCCTAATTATTTATAAGATTGTTGACTTTGCTTTTGTCCACCAAATCTGAAACGAAACATCAATCCACGTTGAAATCAAATTGTGTGATGAGACCTCCAGTAACTCTTTCTCTCCTTGTTGAAGAAACATCTTTCCACTGATGAATATGGTATTGGTAACCCAATATCGACTATTATACTATTTACAATGGGGTGTTGAAAAGTGATTTCAACTGTTGAATTGCTACAATGGGTATGTTTAATTAGGGTGTTGAATTGATATGGCTAATTTGATGTTGAAAAATTTCAACTAGTTGAAGAATGAAAAATGTGGGGACACGGAGACACGTGGACCAATCACAAGGAGAGAGAATATTGTTTTAATTTGTTTCTTTTTTCACTTATCCTAAATATTTAAAATCAATTATTTAATCGAAAATTATTTATTTTGTTACAAACTACTTATTCCAAAATTCATTATTATTTTTCTTTATAAATAGAAATTTGTTTCATCTTATTTGGACATATAAAAAAATTAAGTTCTTTTGTCTATAATATTAAAGATAAATTATTTTAATGGTGAGGTAAGGTGTTGAATTTTATTCAACAAAACCATTGTAGAGTTAAAATTTTGAATGGATGTTGAATTATTAGATGGAAGAAAGAGAAGATGATTTGGAATGTTAAAAAGTGAAAAAGAAGGTGTTAAAAAAAAAACCATTGTACATAGTCTTATACTCCTAAATAGACTAGGACTAAGCCTGCGCGATGCGCGGGTTTTGAATATTACAATTTTTTTTGTTATATATATAAGTACTATATATTAAAACTTTATATTCAAATTAATCAGAATTATTGTTTTACTCCTAATTTCAATATATAATGCCATATATTATTATAGCTCTATATAACTATTTCAGTATAACATATGATTTGTATCTGAATTTTTACATTAATTTTCAAATATTTTTATCTATTTTTTTATATTGTTCTTTATCTTATCTAAAATAAAATATTAAAAATTATATTCCCTATATCTTTTGTCCACACCTATTGTTTCTTCAATAATAAAAACTGAATTTAATAAATTAATAAAAATATTGAACTAAAAGTCATGTGTACAATAGAATTTGAAGTTGTTTCTTCATCATAATCGACGTCATTAACCGGTTTACTTAACCCCAATAATTTTAACTAAACCGAAATCCTAATTGTAAATTATACCATTAACCCTAACTAAACCGGGTCAAAAACCGTCTCCGGATACATGGGATTCTACCAGTCCTCCAAGCCGCAACAACTTCAAATCCTCCGATCTTAGTCCCTCTGGTCTCTTCGCCTTCGCCTCTGGTTCCTCCGTCTCTGTCATCGACTCTCGCTCTCTCCGGCTCGTCTCCACTATCCTTCTCCCTCCTCCTCCCGGTGCCCTCTCTCCCTTCACAAACCACGTAAACTTTGGGTGTCCTTTCTGTTCGCTGAATCCGATATTTGCACTTGATCTCGTCAGCTTTTCAACGATGTCGTTTAGCAGAAGCTTTCTGTAGATTATCTGTTCTTCTAGATCAATCTACACATAAGGATCCTCCGATTTCATGTATTTCGAGTAAAATTACTCTCTCTCTTTTTGGCCTTATTTTTGCTCTGATTCTGCGTCGCTAAAATTGGTCTCATTATCTTTCAGTTTTATGTTGGGTACAGTTGCGGACACGGCATTGGATGCAATTTGGAGGATTTCAGGATTTGAGGTGCCCTAGAGAATCTAATGGAGCGAAGATTTGGGGTTAGTACTTAGTAGTGTATTTGATTATTGAATGTTAACTATCAGATTTCAGTATGGAATCATTTTTTTATGGAAAAGTTCGAGCTGAATCTGTAATATTGTGATGCAGATGGGTTACTCTCCGTCAAGACGACTTGTAAGTTTCAAATGATTCCTTTTTGCTATAGACTTGCAACGTTGCTTATAGATGGTTGCAAATGCTTTAATTTCTGCTGGGTTTACCTTCAATGGAGTAACATAAATTGATCTTCCGTGACTGATTTTTAATTGACCGAAGCTGCAATATAAATTTGAGTTATATAAAGGACCACTGTGGAACTTTATATGACCGATCAGAGGGGGAAGAGATATTGGTCCGGTGAAAGGAAAAGAGACGGGATGTGGAGGAGTGGGAGGAGTGGGGAAGACAAAACCATTTGATTTCAACTTTGATGTTTTTGTTATTTTTTTTTGTAATAAATGAGATGATGCCACATGTTTTTTTATTAGAAGGAAGACACTGCCACGGAGAGAGTTCACCATCTTTTATAATAGAGATTTATAATTGTAATTTTAGTTATTTTTTATTATTATAACTTTATAAGTCTAAAAATAACTAAGATTTTGAATATAATTATATTTGGATATTTTGGGTACCTATTCGGTTAGGTTCGGATTCGGTTTTTTCGGCTATAAATTTTTTGGACCATCGGATATTTGTCTCGGTTCCGGTTCGATTCCATCTTTTTCGGGTCGGGTTCGGTTTGGATCTTCGGTTCCAGTAAAATGACCAGGCCTAATAAAAACTGTATTTGGTTTGAATTCTATACCTTACTGAAACCATTCCAAAATTTTGGGTTTGTAGCTGCATACCAGAATGCCGATTTTTTTTATAAAAAAAAGTTCAGTTTTTACATTTTTTCCGGTGTTAAAGTTATGGCTTCGCCATTAAAAAAGCTTAACGAAACATAAAACTAAACTCCTGATTGGATGTAGATGTCATGTACTTATCTGCAATTGTATGAATATATTTTCAATCAATGTAATTCATCTAGTGAGTTAATCCAGGAGAAGTATTGATAAGAAACAAAGATGAAAAATTCCCTAATTGGCTTTATTCCGACACTAACACCATTACTACAAGAGATCTCTCAGTTCTGTTTATAAATAAGGCAAATATGGATCGAACTAAAATACAAACATTCCCGTACAAGAGAGAAGAAGCAAAATCTGATCTCAGCAGCTCAATAAACAAATAAGTAAAAAGAAAAGCTGAATGAAACGTAAAAGGCCAGAGAAAATGCTCAAACCAAGAAGCTCCAAGGAAGATGGTGATGATGACGCGACGGTGATGTAACAGATGGAGCAGAGAATCCAAAGGTTCTGAAGAAATCAGGGTTTGTAGGCAGAGAAGGCGACGACTGAGTTATGTCCACCGAACCCAAACGAGTTTGATATGGCTGCAGCAGAAAAGGAAAAAAAAAAGACATTATCAGAGAAACCGTCGTCTGTTTAATACAATGAGAAAGACGGCCACGTCGTCACTTACCAACATTAACCTCGTGCTGCTTCTTCTCGTTAGCGACCGTGTCGAAGTCCACTGCTTCTTCTGGGTTCTACAATGAAAACCAAAGAGTGTAAAAAGTCTAAAACAAATCCCAATTTCAAAATCTTGCAACATTTTATCAAAGAAGCCTTTTCTTTGGTTATTGTTGTGACTAGCGAATGACTATACGTACAAATTGGTTGATTGAAGGATGAAGCCATCCCGTGTTGATAGCCTTCACGGTGGCAATGGCTTCAAGACCTCCAGCTGCACCGAGGCAGTGACCTATCATAGACTGTAACATTGCATTCACAAAACCCTCATTAGACGAAATGCAAAAGCAAACATATCAATACAAGAACATTCAGTCACTGAGAGCTTTGGGAACGAACCTTGGTGGCGTTGATTTTGATCCCTGAAGTGCTCTTGAATACCTTTTTAATGGCATTAATCTCAGCAAGATCACCAGCAAGAGTGGAAGTTGCATGTGCATTGATGTAATTTACCTGAAAAACGTGGAGAGAATCACAGGTAAGTCACAAAACGCTTTGTTTCAGATAAGCCATAAAACATTGTATTTTACCTCCTCGGGTGATACACCAGCGTCTTCAAGGCAGCTCTCAATGCATGAAGAGACACCAAGCCCATCAGCTCTTGGATCAGTCATATGGTGTGCATCACAATTCACAGCTCCTCCAAGATATTCTGCTACAATCGGAGCACCACGTTTCAACGCATGTTCCAAGCTCTCCATCACCTATTAGAGCATAGAATAAATTAACATAGTCCATGGACTTGCGGAAACAACACGTCACATGTATCATCAGCTAATCTCATGGTGAATTAAAACCAACATAACCCAACTTGCAAGGACTCACAAAAAGAGTAAGGTTCCTCAACTAAAGACAGCAGTATATCAAAACAGGATCCTATCTACAAAAACCTTAATACACAGAGCCAAACTGTAAGCAAAGAATATATGTGAGACATACCAGAACACCAGCTCCTTCACCCATAACGAAGCCATCTCTCTGTTTATCCCATGGCCTCGAAGCGGTTTGTGGGTCATCGTTTCTCTGAGACAGCGCCCTGCAAGCAACGAAACCTCCCAACCCAATAGGAATAATGGCAGCCTCAGTTCCACCAGCAATCATCATATCAGCTTCACCACGGCGAATGTGGTTCGCAGCCGCGTAGAAGCAGTAGTTAGAGGTGGCACAAGCGGTCGAGATCGAGTAGTTTGGACCCATAAGACCAAGATCGATCGCCAATAAAGCAGACCCCATGTTTGTTATGGCATAAGGAATGAAAAACGGAGATATTCTCCTGTGACCTTTCTCGATCAGAGCTTGAACTCCGTCTGAAAACACCGTCAATCCACCCATACCAGTCCCAACTAGTACTCCAGCTTTTTGCTTATCAATCTACAAAAAAAACCCCAAAACAACAAAGAAGAGTGATGTGATCAACTCAAGTGAAACTTGGTTAAACCCATCAAAGAGAAATCAAGCTCATATTCAAATTTCAATTGTAAATGTGCCTAATCGATCAAAATTCATCAAATTTCAACTCCAAACCCGATTGATTGCAGAGGTTTTAAGCTGAATAATCTTCAAATCAATCTGAAAATTTTGAAATTGATCAATCTAAGATAGTGAGGAGTGGAAATGTACCGTGTTGAGCTTATCACCGCCGAGATTCGCACTCTCGAGAGCCTTTTTCCCAGCGACAATGCAGTACTTCAAACAATCGTCAAGCCGGCGCTCATTCTTCCCGTCGATGTAACCTTCGGAGCTAAACCCACGGATCTGACCACCGAATCGAGTCGGGAACTTGGAGGCATCGAATCGATCAATCAAGCTGATTCCACTCTCGCCGGAAAGCAATTTCTCGTAATAGGCATCGACGTCGTTCCCGAATACGGAGACGAGACCCATACCAGTAATCACGACCCGTTTCTCCGGATCTGTCTCGCGTTTGGGAGCGGAAACGGCGGCTGATGCGGAGACGAACGAGCGTCTCCTCGCGGGTCGCGCATTGGCAATCTGGTGCGACTGGCGATTCGAAGGTATGCGAAGTGGGTTCGGCGGAGAAGCACGGAGAGAGGAAGATTGAAGAGCTTGCATGGCGGATCCAAAGAGAGGGAGAGAGAGCGAGAGAGAGGCGATAAGTACGATGTTGTGGAAATGGTGTGTTTTGCGAAAGAGCTTGAGTTTGTCAGATTTCACGAGTAGTCGATTTATAAAAAAAACACCGAAAAATTAGAAAAGACTTTGGGGAGAGTAACTTTTTGTTTTTGTAAGTCCCTGAATATTTACAGCTATTTTAGTTTCGACCATTTAGTTTTGTTATTCAATATATTTGGTCTCCAATCTCCATGAGCTGGCTAATTAATATATGCGTGTGGTTGAAACTTGAAAGAAAAATGCATGTGTAGCTTTTTTTTTTTGTTAAAGAAAAATGCATGTGTAGCTTACGAATTGGATTACTGATATTATAATGTTTTACGCCATATATTATATCAAATATCAAAAAAAAAAATCCAGTTGTTTTCATTTTGGATTTTATTCGATTTTTGTATATATCTAATATCTCAATTAATGAGTATGACTGGTATCTAGATTTGTCACGTTTTGAAAGCATGAAAACGTAATTTTGCTAAGTACGTACCATGAAAAACACAAAATGATAGAACGCAAAAACTAACAAGAGATTTTTAAAGGGTTAATTTGTTGTCTAGCCATACTGGGTTTTGGAATTAAGAATATAGCCATTGTATCTTAAAAATTAAGCCACTAACAAAGAGAAATCTTTGCTATCCAATTCTGTCCCTCAAACTGGTGGGAATATTTTCCCTAAAAAAATTGGTGACGTCGCTGACCTTGTTCGTGAGCAGGAAACTTCATCCCCAATTTTTTTTTGTCGAACCATTAACAGATGCAGAATTAAACTTCATCCACAAATGTACAATACATTCCATTTGAAGTTTAGGTTTTGTATTTGAGGATGAATCCAGTTAAAATTAAACCCTAATCAACATTAGTGAACCCAAACAAATAAATGTACAGTACATTCAACTCAACCCAAACTGATAAATACAAGTACATCTAATTTGGAGTTTAGGGTTTATAGCTGAAGTTTAGAATCTACGAATTCATACTACAATAGTTAAAGGAATAAAGGAAGAAAGAATGTAGACTATACTATAGTGAAATGTCCTTATACTATTTACAAAAGGTAGAAAATGGTATAACAAAGAATTATACATTAACATCAAGCGTAGAAAATCAAAATGGTAACAAGAGTGGGAACTACAAGTCTACAATAACATGAACAACATCGAACACCCAGAACATCCAAATCCGGATTGATAGCTCGATACGATGCAGTCGTGGTGGAAAATGTGCTTACATGACATCTCACTTACATGACATCTCACGCGTTTCCCTCTCTGGCTCGAAAACCTCCGTGCACACAGCGCAATTGGCCTCCGCGCATATGTGGCAATCAGAGATTTCAACCCTCGAAAGACTCAATCGCCGATTTCGACGCCGGATGGTTTTCAGATCTACCATCTTGACTCGGCTGTTCGAGCTGTCGCTCAGATACAGAATCCGGAAGCGGCCTTAGACCCAATCCGGATCCGTCAAAAGCGCGTCTCGGTTGACCGGGTTAAACGATGGACGACGACCGGATCTCCGACGTCTAATCACGGATCTACGGTTGTTGTAGATCGATCTAACTTCAGTGGAAGCTGGGTCGGCAGGAGCGGATGAGGAATCGGTAATCACTTCAATGAAACCGCCGCGCGGTGCCTTCTTCAGCCTAGACGCTGACGAATAGCGTCGGACTTCTACCTCCTCTTCCGCTGGTGTCCGTCGGACTTACGGTCCCTTTAACTAATCCTCCTTCGATTTTCCGACCTTAGATTCTCCCAGTCAAAATCCCAAATTCGCTTCTCTTTTTTTTTTGTCTCTGTTTTTGTCAGTTTCACTCGCCGAGGAAAAAGTGATATTTTTTCAAAAAAATTGAAAATTCGACATACAAGGGCTAAATTGTATATAATACACAATATACACCGTATATTTTAGCCATTCTTTTGTTATTGTCATTCACTTAATTATACCTCATAATATGGTCACTTACTGTAATTTCCCATTTTTAAATCCCCTAAAACCGTGAGCTTCCAAATAAGGCAAGTTGAGGATCCACCTCACGCATTTTAGTTTTGTAAATAGAGAAGAACAAAATTTAATTTATCTTCTAAATCGTAACTTTTTGTTATTTAGCTTACGAATGTTTTAGACTTTTAGCTCTAGTGTTTCTGCTATGATTCAACCATTCCACTAATGATTATTCTACTAGTATAACTATCTTTTTAAAAGAAATTAACATTTATTCATGCTTTAGATCCGGTTTTAATCGGTTTGGCTTTGGTCATTGCCTAATCTGGATTCCTAGGTTTCTATTGAATTGGTTAATTTTGGACTGAACATCCATACGAAAGCAAATCTGAAGTGGTACAATTTTCATTTGATTTTTGGATGATAATAAAGTCACATCCTAACAATACATTCTTTGCATCTATGTAGTTCTTTATACAAGCAAAAATTAATAAGTAGTATGATCTTTCAATTTATCTTTATTTTCTTTTTTTAACCGGGTCCACTAAGTCCATAGGGAAACAAGAGCCGAAGTCTCGTGCTCAAGGTAAGAGATGGCACAACCACTTGGTTCAATTTATCTGTAATGGCCCCTGAATGCTTACAACTGTTCGCTTGTTAGCCTCATAATTCTATTCCTCGAGATTTTAGCCTATCGTAATATAAGAAATTTCAAAGTTGAGCATGAACAAAATATTATTTAAAGTTGAAAACGTATAAACAAAATGAGCTGCAAAGGTGACAAGAAACCGGAAAATAAATACCCGAAATGTAGTTTAATACAGATGGGTAAGGTAGGTGAGCCGATACTCACGTGGGGGCATTGATCTTAGAATAGCCAAGACAACAAGCGAAAAAATTGTAAGTAGAAAGCTGGTACAAGTTGTTCAACACCTAAGCTCTATATTTCATCTTTAATCAAAATCTAACTTCTCTAAAGTCGTCTTCTATAACTTTATGCTACTTGTTTGAATTAAAATGTACAATTGCAATGCATAGCAAGTTGGTTGAGGTTTCTATTGTTTCAAAAGTAAATTTTGTTTTCTGACTTTTTATTAATATGTGAGTATTCTTAATACATTTTTAAAATGCAAATTTTGTTTTCATTTTTGTGTGTGTGCTAGTTTAAGTAATTTTCTCTTTTTTTTACTACATTTTCTGTGGCAAACTCTAACGGGATGTGTTTCAGTTGGAGTTCGGTTAAGAAGTCGAGGTATACAAATTGACCCAACTTGTACAAGATGTGGTATGCAGGAGGAGACGGTAAATCATGCAGTCTTTGAGTGCCCCCAACACTCCTACATGGGCAGTGTTTACTAATATGACACATTTATTTTAGCATCTACCACAAGATGACCAAATGTCGATTTATCCTTGACTAATATGGTATATATAGAAATATCGAAATGACAAATTATTTTCAAATTTGGATAGAGATCCTCGCGAGATTATAACTTTAGTAGCAGCAGAGGCAAATGCTTGGGCGACAGCCCAACACCAGCATGAACTAATAAGTCCACCTACGAATACAAGGGTGGAACCACATACATATGGTGATTGTTGCCAGGTTGATGGGGTGTGGAAGATGACAGAATGCCATGCGGGGTTAGGGTGGTTCTGATAGAACTTATGGGATCAAGTAATTTACGTCGGGGCTCACACCACTTCATATGGAGGTCGAAGCTCTAGTGTGGGCTATGCATTGCATGATTCAACACAACAAACAAGCAATGATTTTCGAGACAGACTGCTCGAATGTGGTTAAGATGGTGTCTAACCCTACAGAGTAGCCAGATTTTTTGATTCTTCTGGAAGAGGTAGAAAGGTGCACGAAAATGTTCACTTCCTTTTCCATCCAACACATACCAAGGACAAAGAATGCAAAGACAGACAAGTTAGCACAAAGTGCACAAGATCTCCTTCATAATGTGTATTACATAAACATTGTTCCTCCAGGCTGGTCGCTGACCCATTATAGGAATATAGGCTGTTGAAAAAAAATTTATTTAGGATGTGTGAACATAAAACGTTAAACACAAACATCAAATGCAAACGGAGGATTCTCTTTCTATATGTGTTTAGCTTTTATGTTTACAAATGACCAACAGAGTTTTGGTTGATAAAAGTTACTTCATAGTCAAATTACATACACTATTCAAGTATTCATACGAAATAATTTTTCGTATTTTGTCTTTATTTTATTTATTATGGTACATTAACTTACTTACTAAACTATTTTTGGATGACTTCTACTCATGTATGTTTGATTATGAAGTTCTCTCAGATTACACTAAGATATATTAAACATTGATTTTCAATTAAACTTTCATACTCTACCCGATATACCAGAAAATACAATTCTAGAGCTCTCCAAATCTCTTCTTCTCGTATTTGCCAAACAGAATTAAAATCAGCTGACAAAAACCAAAAACAGAAATTGAAATTAAGACTATAGTTAGCAGAGAACCATGGGCCTGTTGTACACATATAGGATAAGGAAATATTTGAGTCCTCGAGATCATGATCATTAGACGTATATAGACGTTCTAGAAACTTTTTTTGGGTGCACAGATGTTCTGGAGACTAAAGAAAGTTTCAATCATACAAATACAACTCTACATTGACTTTTGCTGACAAATTCAACATCCTACGTTACACTTCATTTGTGCACCTAAGTAAACTGCTGCCAAAAAAGACTTTGACCCGTTATACAGAAGGACATACAACTATTGAGATTCGGTTTGGTTCGAATCCAAATAGAATAATATCAGACTATAGCGTGTTACCACCTAGAATCTATAGTTAATTAGTTCTAACTTAATTATAAAAATTCGATTTGTAAGAACTTAGATTGTCAGTATTTATAAGAAATTATACTATACGAGTATCTTTTTTTTTAGAAAAAAAAAATCAATCACACTGTATAAACTGTATATAATTGTTATAAGTAAATTCTGTCAAATGTAATTTACTATGTTTTTTTTCCAACTCACCCAGGAACACTCCCATTTGAACATGTACTTATCGATAAGTTAACTCTAATACAAAACAGTTGATTACAAACACTGATCAGCTTTATGTTTCAAAGTGTAACTACACCGTCTATAAATGTTATCTCATCCTTAAAATCACATTTAGACCTCTTTAAGACTGTAACCACTAACCAGGGGCGTGATTAGCCTAATTTATTGAGTTAAATTGCAAAAATTAATTTCAATAATTTCATAGCTTGGTCCAATTCTCTTCTCTATACCATATATTAGCTTTTTAGTTTTTACCTATACTTCTTTTTATATCAATACTATTAAAACTGAGTCACAAAGGGTATTCTAGTCTGAAAATTTTCGGAGCTAAAACGAGTAAATTACCAAAAGGCCAATCAATTAACAAAGAAAGGGTGTTTGGAAACAGGGATAAACAGGGAGATTTTGGGGAGATAATTCGGAAAAAAACTGAGGTGACAAAATCCACTAGGAATCGACCCGACCCGGATCCATTTTAAAAGGACGCGGATCCAAAAACGATAAAAAACGAACCGTAGGCAATAAACCGGCCATTTGAAATCTTCCGTTTTGTGTGGAGTTGCGTGGACGACAATCCTTGCAGCGGAATACTTTCCATGCTTCTAAGATACGAATATACCCCACGTTTAAAACAGATTTAACAAATCACAGTTGATGGAAAGATTTTCCGGTATTAGTTGATATATTATTCGAGAATCATCCTCTTGCTATAATTTAATATTCAAAATTAAATGTATCGTATCTACAATAGAAGATATTCCGTGTCCAAGACTGTGAAACCCTAAAGTCCGATGCTATCTATGTTCACTATAAATATAGATCACCACTTTCATCCCAAAATATTCATTCCAAAGCACAAACCTCCATAGCAAAAAAAACCTCTTCATCATGACTATCGGAAGTTCTTTCACCAAGCTCTCCGTGATCAAGCCTTTCAAGACGACCTGGAAGAGTCGGGTGAAGGTGCTCCACTCTTGGAGGCAGTTCACTGGAATGTCCGGGGAGACGATGGAGTATGTTTTCGCCGACGAGGAGGTAAAACTAGATTTTCATCTTCACTTTCGTTTTGTAGAATATATTCATATAAAAAAACTTGACTTAAAGTTCAACTATCAGGGTACGAAGATACATGCAACTTGCCAGAAAAATGACATACGGCGTTTAGGGAAGGATTTGCCTGTTGGTGAATGGAGAGCCATTGAGCATTTCTCTTTGACCCCTGTCTCCGGTCAATATCGTCCAACAATGCACCGTTCCAAGATGTCTTTCTCCATCAACACGGTGATCAGTAACTGTGGTTCACAAGGTGATGATTTGTTTATCGAGCTGACAGATTACACGGACATCTTCAGTGGAGACCATGATAATAATTACTTGGTTGGTAAGTTTCCTGACTATCTTTACTTGATAATTAATTTGTCAAAACATGACGTTGAATATGTATCCTGACTATCTTTACTTTTAGATATCATGGGCCAGATACTTGATGTTCAGGAGCTGAAGACAGTGAACGCATGAGGTAAAGAAAAGACGAAGTTGGAATTTGTTCTTCGTGATGCAGAGTATGTATTCTTAACTAGCTGACTTTATCACCATTTCTTCGATATTATATTTCTTTGTAATAAGATTTTTTGTTTTAAATACCGTCTTATTTACAATATGCAGAGATCATAGGTTAAATTGTTGTCTATGGTCCACCTTCGCCGACGACCTTTACGCTGCATGCAAGCAGGCTAATGGTGGGACGGTCATCTGTTTGATCAGATTTGCCAAAATTTGCTACTATCAAGGCAAGTCAACGCAACTTTCATCTAAACAAATCACATATTAAATGAAACATGACAAATCAATGTTATACTTATCTGTAGGCCAATTGCAAATAACCAATGCGTTTGATGCTTCTAAGCTTATGATAAATCCTGATTGTCCAGAGGCAAACGATTTTAGGGAGAGGTTTGTTTCTGCTCCATGTTCACTTTCTGAGTCAATACATCGAATTTTAGATTAGGTTGCGTAAAGTATAACTATATTTCCTTTATATTCAATCATTTGTGGGATATATTAAATGTAGGTTACCAGCTGATGGCCTCACCATTGTTATTAAGGAAGAAGATGCCACCGACTTACAGGTTCAACTTGAGAAAAAGGAAGAGGAATGGCATAGCTATGCGATTTGTTCCGTGTCTGAGCTTCTGGATTGCGACCAGGTATGTTCGTCAATGTCGTCCCTATAACAAATTATATATTTGTGATTATGACGAAACGAATAATCATGTTTATATATGATTATGTAGATCGAACAGAAGAGGATTGTGTGTGTCGTCGGTTCAATTGACACTGACTTTGGCTGGTATTATTTTGGTTGTGGTACCTGCCAACACCGAGTCAGCAAAGACTTGAAAAAGGAAGCATCAACAAAACCTAAATCTAAAGTCCCCATCTGGTGGTGTCAACAGTGTAAAACAAACACTAAGAAGGTTGCAGGGAAGTAAGTATTTGATATTATGTTTATAGATTCGTCATTGCAAGTATGAGATCATTGTCATGCTAACGCATTGAGGGTTTGTGTTGACAGGTTCAAGCTTCATCTGAACGTGTACGATGGTACTGGCGAAGCAAGGATTATGCTACTTGACAATATTGCGGAGAGCATAGTTACAAAGTCCGCTGCTTTTCTTCTGAATGGTTCCTTTGATGAGGTACGTTGTATTTGGTAACAATCTATATAAGTTTATAAATCTATATCTATTACATCATCTTATGTTCCTATTCAAATCTTGACCTACTAGATTCAAGACCCTGACCAAATGCCGGACTCCTTGCGTAATTTGGTCGGGAAGACTTTTGAGTTCTTGGTTGGTGTGGAGAAGGAACACATTAGCTACGGTAATGATACTTACAAGGTTCACAAAGTGCATACTGGAGAAGGAATCGTCAAGAAAGATAGCTCTCATGATGTGATTAGTAGAGTTGATACAGTTTCACAAATTGTGTCTACTGATGAGGTTTTACATTTAACATTAACTTTTGAAACTATGTTCGCAAGTCCTTCAAACATTTGTAACAATTATTCTTATTTTTTTGGCTATTAGGCCTCAGCGGTGAAGAGCAATTACTTGGAGAATTCCGAAGCTGGTGCAACACCTTCGTCCAAAAGACAGAAAGATGAAGTTGAGGGCGTGACAGATAATGGTTCTGCTTCAAAGAAACATTGTAACAAGGTCATCGACTTGGAAGATATCAATGGTGAAAACGATGTAGAGCTCCCAGCTGGCGATGAGAAGGTCAATGGATGATTGGAGCATTAAGCATAGTGCAGAGAATCAATGGACTTGGGTTTTTTTTTTTAAATTATGTTTTTGTGGTTTTTTCCTTTTTTTGTTTCTACAGCTTGGTTTTGGCATTCTTTGTTATCTTTGTTTTGGTAACCTACATTTGTTTTGGTTTCAGTAATCCCTTCTTTTAAAATAATCAAGTTTCAGTTTGGTTTATTTTGTTCTACTATTCCAAAATAATCATATTCTTTCACTCATTAAGGCGGAATTATTTTTGAGAATTTACAATCATACCAAATTACTTGATGTGATGAGACAATTCATTTTATGACTTGCATAATTTTTTTGAGGTGTTGTATTGATTCACAACGACATCCGATTATGGGCCTGAGTTCTCGAATTGTTTGGGCCAGGTACATTTTAATAACTTAAGGACCTTATAATAAACTTCTCAACAATATACCCGTGCTTATAATTCGTAGAACAATGTAAATAAATACATGAGATGTAAATAGGCAAGAATATATCTGAAGTGGAATGCGTATACGTGATCAATACTTTCAAATCTGGTCAAGAATTAGTAATTAATAATTTAAATATAAAAATTATATCAAACCTCTAATATAGGGTTAGGGAACAATCATTGATTCTTTTCTTATATTGTATCCTGAAAATCAATTTATATCTACCTATAGGAAACAATAATGAAGATTCTTGAACACGAATGATACGGAAAATTTTCTACTATGGTAAGAAACATTAATCAATATTAAAAGGAAAGAGGAAAAGCCGCAAATGGATTTGAAATATATAAAAAAATTAAGGTTTTCTTCGTAGAACAATGTAAATAAATACATGAAATGTAAATAGGCAAGAATATATCGGAAGTGGAATGCGTATACGTGATCAATACTTTCAAATCTGTTCAAGAATTAGTAATTAATAATTTAAATATAAAAATTATATCAAACCTCTAATATAGGGTTAGGGAACAATCATTGATTCTTTTCTTATACTGTATCCTGAAAATCAATTTATATCTACCTATAGGAAACAATAATGAAGATTCTTGAACACGAATGATACGGAAATTTTTTTACTATGGTAAGAAACATTAATCAATATTAAAAGGAAAGAGGAAAAGCCGCAAATGGATTTGAAATATATAAAAAAATTAAGATTTTCTTCGGGAGTAGCACGATACGGTGTGATTGAAAATCAGTTTCTCATATATTGAGCCTGCCCCTACATTTATTTGTCTACAAGATTTCCAGAACAAAAAACCTGTTCCGTTTCTCTGTTCTTGATTTCTCTCGAACTTTTGTTTCTCATACTATTGCATTCTCTAGATCATTTGGAGATCTTTCAATTCACTTGCATCATGGCAGAGTTTTGTCGTCTTGATAAACTCCTTCCATGGAAGAAGTCCAGCATAAGAGTCAAAGTTTACAGAAGGAGGGAAACGGAGGATTCCGAAGGAAATCCGGCGATGGATTTCATCCTTGCTGATAAATATGTAAGTTCAAAGTCGAGATTATTCCTCTTATGATTCAAAGTTCAAAGGTTCAGTCTTATGATATTTCCCTAGATCCAGTTTCGTCTTACCTAATTCAGAAAATCGTTTTTAATCTATTCAGGGGAAAAAGATACATGCAACTGTAAGCCACCAGTACTTTCATCGTTTCAAGAGAGATTTACCAGAAGATCAATGGAGAGAAATCACAAATGTTCATGTAAGTGATCAGAACTGGAATCACCCAACACACATGCTAGCGCGACACCAGTATATGATCACTCTAGATGGACCAATTGGAGTACGGCCTATTGCTTCACTCAGGGATAGTCACATGTTTGATTTCACAGATTTCAATCAAGTGATAACCAGAGTTGTCGATGCTGCTTATCCCATTGGTAAAGTTTTAAAATTAATGTGTTTACATTTTGGCATGTGTGCTTAATATGACTAATGTATGCAAATATCTACTCAGATCTGACTGGAGTAGTTGGATACATTGGCAAACTTCAGCCAACTGAACTAGACAATGAGGAAAAGACATGTATCCCGTTCCATCTAAAGGATCACCGGTAACATTTGAACTTTGAATCCCTCTTTCATGATATGTTAGTATTTTCAAATCATGGATCCATAATTCTAGAACATATGGTTATTATAGGAACCAGGAAATTTACTGTGTTGCTTACGGACAATTGGCTCCGGATTTTAACATCCAACGTAGATCCTTTACTCAAGCCGATACCGTTATTTGCGTCCTGAGTGAATGGAGAGTCACATTTCACAATGGTGAGTTGCCTTTCTTACACTGATTTTTAAATTTCATGATTTGATTTCTATTGATATAGCGTGAAACTTGCATTGATTTTCCGTGATGTAAACGTAGGGGAGGTTCTGGTCACTGGTGAAGGAGGGTTAGCTAGGATTTTCATCAATCCATGGATCGAGGAACGGGATGTTATGCGCCATAGGTATGATTTGCTTTTGACTTATCAATGAGTGAATAATACTACTAAAATTAATGAATCTTGACCATTGGATACTCCGTTGCTTTAATCTGTTTTGTAGATTTCTACATCCTGACGTTGAAGAACCACAGGACAACAATTCAGTCGCTGGATCGTCTTCTGCTGTCATATGTTGATCAGCTGTCAAAGACATGTTTTTTGGATATGTTAAATCCTGTCTCATTTTAGGACTCTGAATTGCATCAACGTTGTTCCGTTTAGTACTCTTCCTCTTTTTTGTCACGCATAATGATATTTTCTTAATCTCTATTCCTAGATCTTCTTAAACTCTTCTCTTTGGTTTTGAATGAAGAAGTTATTATGTTATGTAATCGGATAACTTTGTTTAATATATATCTGTTTCATTTGTTTAATTTATATTGTTTACATTTTTTTGCTCATTTCGCCTGAAATGTTATGTAAGTTTACATGTACCAAGAAATCTTAAAGGACCTTATTATAATTTCAAAATTCAAAACGGTATAGTTTCCTTATCACCTAAGAAGAGTAAACTATAGACTATTAACATTTTAGATAAATTTAACCTTGGTGAGAATCATTCATTAAGGAGAATGAACAAAATGAGATAAACGTTATTCAAGAATCTAGCTTAGGGGTTTATAGTATGTTTTGCAAAATATATTTTCAAATATCCAGTAACGTGTCAATATAGTTTCCCGCGTATTATATTTTAAAAAATTCTATGAATTTTGTATAAATTTTTGGAAGGGAGTTTGTTTTTATTTTGCAAAAGACTTGGATTTCCAATATATTTAATATTGATTGTCCATATACGCGAAATCTGCTAACGAATCTCTAAATCTCCATTTATTTTCGAATTTAGAAAGAAATTTTGTGTTTTAATTACGCAGATAAACTATCATATCTTAGACTCCATTTACCAATAGCTACAATCTCCATACCTCTGAAATAAAACCTCTGTGAAATAAAATACAGGAATAGCTAAAGAGAAGACAATTCCTATGATTGATTCGGGTACGATGAAACGAAAAATGGAAGGTACAATCAAAGAGCAAATCATTCGTAAACCAGGAAGGGAGTCAAGTTCGCCATCATGTATTTCTCTGGACACCGTTTTTACAAGAATTCTTGGTCATCTTGGTGATAGATCACTTTCTAGATCCCAGCTCCAATGTGACCCCATTCCAACTAATGGAAACCAGTATGAGACACCTAAAGGTAACAAGATGACCTATGACAATATGAAATAAGTACTTTATGACCATCAAATATATGTTTTGGCAAAATATTGGTTATTGATTTTGTATAAAAGATTAATATTAGTTCCTCACTGATGTCTGATTATTTTGTGATTCTGAAAAGGATGTAAAAGAAGAATTCCACGAGGTGCTACATCAGGACAACTTAGTAATTCAGGAAACAATATCAGCAACCTCTCTGGAGAACGATTTTTAAGTCCACAGTCTTGCGTGACATGAACGTCAATTACGGGGTCCGCTGTGGGAAAAAGCAAGATTATGCAAAATCCATTACCTCCTCCAATTCTTGACACTACATTGAAAAATAGTGCGGTGCCTAAGAAGAGATTACAGCCTTCTAAAGGTAATATAAAGAAAACCAGATGTTGTTTCATTATGAAATTTGATCATAATGCTAACTGAAATATACAGGTCAAGCGTTATGTTCTCCCAAGTCTTCGGCTTCCGTTAAGCGGAAGTACGTGAGCGGACCCAGAAAAGAAAACATTAATCCCAACATGGCAATCACACAGAGTCCTTCGTCATGCGTAACACTTTTATCTCAAACAGAATCCAGGAAAGCTGGAGTAGCATGCATCAACAAGAGAGTCCACTAATTCCCAGAAGCTTGGATTACACTCCGACTCCTACCAGGATTAGAAAAGAGACAGAAAAAGGTGATAAATGTTACTGATGCTTTTACTTTTTAAATATGAGAGTATACTTCTGCTTACATCACTATATGATGTATGATTATAATCAATACATTAAAAAAGATAGAGTTTGATACAAAGTTGTATTTTGTTTATTTGGAGGTCCTAAAACGAGAGACCCTGGTAAAAAACGGAGAACGGATAAAATTGCAAATGGCGTAGACAATGTTTTGCAAGATATCACAAACTTGAATTATACAACACTCTCATCTTCTATCGTCAATGGAGTCCCAATGGAGACGCGCATTCATGATATATTTGTGGAAGAAGAAAATACAAACCAGCAAGATGTCTCATATCCTGTAGAAGGTATTTAATATTTTTATAATTCCAACTATATGATACTTCAATGATATATGTTCTTGCTTCATCTGCGATCTCATATCTATTTTGCAGAATACGACGAAGGAGATATCCGACATATCCTTGAATGTAGTAGTGGAGAATCTACTGATGACGAACATAATCCTAACTTTATCACAAGTAACGAACCGGTTCACCATCATCGTCCAAATGGTCCCCTTACAGTGGAGAATGATAATTTGGAAGCAGTTTCAACCATAACAAATTCTAGGAGAAAGAGCGTGGGGAGGAATACTAGATCAAACTTGCCCATCTATAAGAAGAGGAAGAAAGCGAATACAGAGGAGAAAGATAAAATTGGTACGTGATTGTCTTAGCATTCGTCTCCCATTGATATCTTTATAAGATAATTATTTTACATTTCTTTGAAAACAATTTCCTTTTTTCAGTATACAACGACGAGGGTGATATGACCTACAAATGTCAGTATTGTAATGCCAAATTTTGGTATGGAGAACGCCTTAACAGAAAACGTAGAACAAAGAATCCTACATTTTCTTTGTGTTGTTCCCAGGGTCAGGTTAAACTCCCTCCACTAAAGGAGCCTCCGGAAGCAATTAAGAAACTTATTTATGGTTCTGATCCTCTTAGTAGACATTTTCAAAAAAACATGAGGCCTTACAACATGAGTTTCTCTCTGACTTCACTCGGTGGAAAAGTTGACCGTTCGGTGAAAAAGGGAAAGGGGCCACAGATGTTCCAGCTTCATGGGGAAAACTATCACCTAATAGGGAGCATGGTCCCGGAACCTGGTCAAGATCCAAAATTTTATCAGATGTATATTGTGGACATGGAAAATGAGTTGGAGAACAGGCTCACCTTCCTAAGGTAAATCTTAAACCAATAATTTTCAATCAAAGTGCAAAAGAGTTGATTGACGTATAATTTTACATACTTACTTGGAAGTTAATCAAGAAAATGTCATTCGTTTCCCAGCAAGGCGAAAAATGCCGGAGCCACAACGAAGCAGAACAAACTGAGGACAGAAATCATTGCATCAATCACTAATGCCCTCGACGAAGTCAACCCTTACATAAAAAGTTTTAGGACTGCAAGAGAAAGGTTTAGTATGAATCCCGATGAAAGATTCCACATGAGGATAGTAAGTGATCGAAAATCGGATGGACGAGTTTATAACACTCCAACATCGTCTGAGGTTGCTGCTATTATTCCAGGAGATTTCAATATGCAGATGGAAAAAAATCGCGATATTATTCTCCACGAAAGAAGTTCTGGAAAACTCAAGCGTATAAGCGAGATTCATCCTAGCTATATTCCAATGAAATATCCAATACCTTTTGCACATGGAGAAGATGGTTTTAGGCTTGGAATCAAGAAAGCTGATTCTGAAGCGTCAAAGAAGACCAAAAAAGAGAACATCAGTATGAGGCAATTTCATGCATATCGTCTAATGCAAAGAGACAACGAGTCAAATCATCTTCTTCATTGTAGAAGATTGTTTCAGCAGTATCTTGTGGATATCTACACAATGATTGAGTCAAACAGATTATCTTACTTGAAAATGAATCAGACGAGTTTAAGATCCGACTCCTACGACTCTATCAAGCAGTCTGAAGATAAAGGAGTTGTTGACATGGACGAAGTAGGTAATAAGTTCTACCTACCAGCGACTTTCACAGGAGGACCGCGCTATATGAGGGAGTTGTATTTCGATGCAATGGCCATATGCAGACATTTTGGATTTCCAGATCTTTTCATTACATTTACATGCAATCCTAAGTGGCCAGAACTCACAAGGGAGCTTGAGGGAACTTCTCTTGGTCCAACTGATAGACCAGAACTTATTGCAAGGATTTACGAAGCCAAACTTACGAGCTTGATGAGCGACCTAATTGACAATAAACTCCTTGGGTAAAACCGTAGCATGTAAGTATTGTATCTCATAATAAAGAGTATTCTTTAAGGTGAACATGCCAGTGTAATTTATTATGTGTACTTATATTTTTTGTGATCTGATATTGCAGCAATGTACACCATTGAGTTCCAAAAGAGAGGTCTGCCACACGCACACATTCTGCTGTTCATGGATCAAAAATGCAAGTTTTCAACAGCTGATGACATTGACAAGATCATATCAGCAGAGATACCAGATAAGATAGAGGAGCCTGACCTATATGAGGTTGTTAAAGAAATGATGATTCATGGACCCTGCGGACATGCTAACCTCAATTCACCGTGTATGGAGGATGGTAAATGTTCAAAGTTATTCCCTAAACGTCATGCGGAAAGAACTACGATCAACCGAGAAGGATATCCAGTTTACAGAAGACGTGACCAGCCTGGCATATTTGTAAAGAAGAATGGGTTTAAATGCGATAACAGATATGTTATTCCATACAATAAGGTGCTTTCCATAAGATACAAAGCTCATATCAATGTGGAGTGGTGCAATCAGTCGGCTTCTATTAAGTATTTGTTCAAGTAAATAAACAAAGGATCTGATCGAGTAGTTGTGGCCGTGGAGCCTCCAGAAGTAGCTGCGGTGAACGAGGGAAGCAGAGCAAATGTAGCAGCGCCAAATGCTGCTAACAGGGATGGAGCACATACCGTTAAAGATGCTAATGCTCAGAAGAAGAACGAGATTAAAGAATTTTTTGACTGCCGGTAATATGATATTTGTTTATCTGTTGGTTCTGATGTTTTTTTTGTTCTTATCTTGACGTTTCTTTTTGATGTTCCACACAGATTTGTCGGAGCTTTTGAAGCTGTCTGGAGAATTTTCAAGTACAACATACATTGGAGATCCGTAGGTGTTGAGAAACTCACATTCCACCTAGAGGGAAAACAGCTGATAACTTTTCAAAGGCAAGGATAAAATGGAAAAGGTCATCACACGTAAGCTTATCCACAATACCATGATGCTAGCTTGGTTTGAACTATGCAAGGTGAATGCGTTGGCGAAGACACTAACCTATGTTCAGATCCCAAATTTCTTTACCTACGATTCATCCAAGAAACGTTTTAAAGAGAGGAAACAAGGGTTTTATATTGGAAGAATCAATTATGCTCCAAGAAAGGTTGAAGATGCCTATTATCTTCGAGTATTGTTGGGTGTAGTGCGAGGTCTGGAGAGCTTTAATGATATCAAGACGTACAATGGTGTTTTGTATCCGTCTTACAAAGATGCCTGTTATGCTAGGGGTTTACTAGAGAATGACCAAGAGTATGTAGATGACATAGTCAGGAGAAGCTTTACGTGTACTCCTGCAGATCTGCGACAGCTTTTTGTCATCATGCTTAGTTCAGATAGTCTTACTTCTCCTGAGGTTGTTTGGAATAGTACTTGGGAGATTCTCTCAGCTGACATTGAATTCAATAGAAGACGGCATCTTAACAGACCAGGTATTACCTACATCTCTGCATTCCAATTGTTTAAAGCGTATTTGTGCTCTGACGAGAACAACCATTCTTTAAATTTATGTATGCAGCGTTGATATTAAGCGACGAGGATAAAACAGAGTTAGCCCTTCAGGAAATTGTGAAGATTATTAAAAGGAATGGCGGTGATTTCAAAAGGTTCACAACGATGCCTAAGCCAAAAGGAATGAATCAAGATACAGACAATGTCTTAGTTGTCGATGAAACAAGCTACAATCGAGAGCAAATGAAAGCTGATCACGACAGAGATCTTCCGAAGCTCACGTTAGAATAGAGGAAAGTATACGATGATATTATCGGTGCTGTGTTGGGTAAAAAAGGAGGAGTATTTTTGGTTTATGGATTTGGTGGTACTGGAAAGACGTTCCTCTGGAGGATTTTGTCAAGTGCAATCAGGTACAGAGGTAAAATTGTCTTGAATGTTGCCTCAAGTGGAATAGCATCTCTGTTGTTACATGGGGGCAGGACGGCTCATTCGAGGTTTGGTATACCTATAAATCCTTATGAGTTTACGACATGTACTATGAAGAAAGGTTGTGATCTTGAAAACTTAGTAAAGGAAGCAGAACTTATTATATGGGATGAAGCTCCAATGATGAGTAGGCATTGTTTTGAGTCTTTGGATCGAAGTCTAGCTGATATAATGCGTAACACAAATGGAAAGCCGTTTGGAGGAAAATTTATTGTTTTTGGAGCAGACTTCAGGCAGGTACTTCCTGTGATTCCTGTAGCCGGAAGAGCTGAGATCGTATTGTCCGCACTTAACTCTTCTTATATGTGGAAACACTGTAAAGTTTTGAAACTGACCAAGAATATGCATTTGCTCTCCGGGTTGTTGAGTGAAGAAGAAGCAACTGATATTAAGGAATTCTCAGAGTGGATTCTTGATGTCGGCGATGGCAAAATTAACGAACCTAACGATGGTGAGGCAGAAATAGAGATACCTGATGAGTTCCTTATCACTGACCAAGAGGAGCCTATCGAATCTATTAGTCGGAAAATTTATGGGGATGCTTCTTTTCTGAACCAGATCAAAGACCCAATATTCTTTCAAGGAAGAGCTATTTTGTGTCCCACAAACGAAGATGTTGACATGATCGATCAACATATGCTAGACAAGTTGAATGGTTAGTTTTAATAGTATAGTTGAATGCAAGATAAGATATGACTCTAATGTTTAACATTGTCTTTAGAATGTAATAATTTTCTACTTCGTTTCAGGGGAGGAAAAGATATATCTAAGTTCTGATAGTATTGACCCTTCCGACGTAGCAGCTGTTAATGACGAAGCTCTGAGCACTGAATTTCTTAACAGTATAAGAGCATCTGGATTACCTAACCACAGTTTGAGGTTGAAGATTGGCTGTCCAGTGATGTTGCTTATAAATATTGATCCTATAGGAGGGTTAATGAATGGAACTAGGTTACAGATTACACAGCTAGCAGATTTTATGATTGAAGCAAAGGTCATAACTGGAGAGAAGACAGGAGAGATAGTTCTTATACCAAGGCTTTTAATAACACCATCGGATGATAAACTTCCGTTTAAAATGAGGAGAAGACAGTTGCCCCTTGCCGTTGCTTTTGCCATAACTATAAACAAGAGCCAAGGGCAATCTCTGTCTAAGTTGGTATTTTTTTACCAAGACCTGTATTCTCCCATGGTCAGCTTTATGTAGCAATCTCTAGGGTGACATCAAAGAAAGGTTTGAAGATTTTGATTGTTGACAAGGATGGGAAGCCCAAGAAGAAGACAATGAATGTAGTTTTCTAAAGAGGTTTTCCAGAATCTTTAGTTGTTTTTCTTTCAAACATTTCCTCATTAGATTAAACCTTCACACTACAAACTTATTTTTTATCAGAAATTATGTGTTGCCGAGGTTCATTTATATGTTATCCTCCCATGGGTTCGTTAGTGCCTTAACGAGTTATGGCATTTATTTAATCCTACAGATCAATCTCTTTTATAAGCAGTAGACTGTTAAACACTTTCCAGAAAAACTATATTATATAAAGCTTCATTCAAAAAAGTCAAATACATTTCCAGAAGAAAACAAATACACTAAAAATGTCACTGTCTGATTCTTTCACTCTCTCAAAAGCTTCTCCCAAACTACGATACAAATAACAATATCACGGATGAAAAAGAGCCTCAGAAAGGATGAAAAACAACACTGTGAGGAAGGATCAAAAGAGGCTCAATACTATTAGGGAGAGGTTTGTTTCTGCTCCATGTTCACTTTTCAAATATGACATTGTCAATTCTGGATATGCTAATTCTGTTTGCCTAAATTTGAGGCATCTTTCTTCATTGACCCCGGTCTATATAATTGCTTGAGTCTTCTACTTCTATTGTCTCAATATCTACGTCCAAAAATAAGGAAACAAACCTTCATAATTAATATGGTTTACATTCTTCAGGACAGCTATATCAATATATTTAGATAAATATACACCTTCCAAATAATGATAAAGCCAATAAAGATAATAGAGTCACATAAATATACACATTCCAAATAATGATAAAGCCAATAAACAAGCTGTGTTTACCGTGACTTATATAGCAATAGGCTGAATTTTCGGTGAAAAGACTTCTCTTACATGGAGAGCTTTTGTCACCTCTAGGAACTGAGCAGAAGCTGCCTGCAAAACATATACAGTCAATGGGCATCTCTTATTTATCTTGGAAACAGAGAACAAGTTACTACTCATTCAAAGGATTATACCAAACGGTCAAAAAAGCAGTGAATATCGAATTAGATTTTGAAAATATTGTCTTTCCCATCGAGAATATTATATTACCATTGACGGACAAGGAATTGACTATGACCTAACTCTCTTCCTATAAATAACCACACATAACATATTATGTATAAACGCAGCCTCATCAAATAGTTTCAAAGATGGCCACTATCTCAAAGATCTCCGAACTTACTCCTCACCGTAATGATTGGACAATAAGGGTTATGGTTCTGAAAAAGTGGAGCGAAATGGTTGATGGAGGTGGTGACATCTTACGGTTTCTGTTAGTAGATGATTATGTAAGTTTCTATATCGCTAATTATGAATGTTATGATACGATTCAGGCATGTAATATAATAAGAAATATCAGATTCATTGTCTATAACATTTTTTTTTTCTTTTCAGGGTGGTAAAATACCTGCAATTGTAGATCCATGGACAAATCTATATGAACATTTCGACGATGTTATGCATGAGAACAAATGGAAAATCATAACTGGCTTTAATGTGGAGTTTTCACCACCTGGTTTCCGATTCGCTGTTAATGAACAAACCATCATCTTGACCGGCGAAACAGACCTGCACAATGGTTATGGTGTTTTCAGAGACCACTACATGCTTCAAGAGATACAATGATGTCATGAATGGAGTCTATAGCTCACACTATCCAATAGGTATGTCAACAAAAATGTATTTATATGCACATAAACTTTCTTACATATCAATTATATATGCAGTTATTTGTAGATTGAATTGTTGTCTTAAATTATGCTTGGTAATTTTCGTAGATCTCATAGGCTACCTAGAAAACGTTGGTGAGTTAACTGTTGTGAGAGATCAAAGCTTTACGCTCTCTAATGACAAGAAAACAAACAGAGTTACATTCACGATTAAAGATTTGGAGTAAGTTTAACGGATTACGTTCAATTAGTTCATTTTACAGTGCCGAATTATAATGATTTGATTATGTTTCCGACTAACAACTTTTTGGGACGTAATGTGGAATTAGGGAAGAGGTTTTGGAATGCAAAGCTTATGGTGCATTGGCTTTCCAATTGTACGACAAATGGTGGAAGCATGGTACAACCGAGACATTCATTACAATGAGTGACTGGGTTGTTTACATGGACCGAAGTATGTACCATTACCTTATTTTTAATAGTTTGATACATTTAAAACTA
>CACVBM020001112.1:0-36956 GCA_902728155.2 Microthlaspi erraticum
TTCAATGTAGCTGAAATGAAAGATGCTATGACTAAGCTCTGGCATTCGAGATTGGGACATATGAGCGCTAAAAACATGGAAGTCCTAGCTAAAGAAGGTTTTTTACCTCTAGGAGAAGTTGGAAAACTGGACTTCTGTGAAAGCTGTGTACTCGGAAAATCTCATAAGCAGAGCTTCCCCAAGGCCAAGCATACTACCACGAGGATCTTGGAGTACGTTCACTCAGACCTCTGGGGTTCACCATCAACACCTGCAAGTCTCGCAGGAAACAAGTATTTCATTAGTTTCATCGATGACTACTCTAAGAAGGTTTGGACTTACTTCTTACGAACTAAAGATGAAGCTTTTATGATGTTCAAAGAATGGAAAGAGACGGTTGAGAATCATACCGAGAAGAAAATCAAGTGCCTGAGGACTGATAATGGCCTTGAGTTCTGCAACCACCTATTTGATGAGTTGTGTCAGAGTTCTGGGATCAAGAGGCATCGAACCTGCACATATACGCCACAGCAAAATGGTGTATCAGAAAGGATGAATAGGACAATTATGGACAAAGTACGAAGTATGTTAGCAGAAACTGGCCTGGGTCAGGAGTTTTGGGCTGAAGCTACTTCTACAGCAGTATATCTGATAAATCGAACACCAAACTCCACTATTGGGTTCCAACTACCTGAAGAGAGATGGACAGGTCAGAAGCCAGATTTATCAAATTTGAAGAGGTTTGGATGCACTGCGTATGTTCATGTAGTTCAAGAAAAGACAAGTCCTAGAACTATCAAGGGTGTGTTTGTTGGTTATCCGTTTGGAGTTAAAGGGTATAGGGTATGGATTCCTGAAGAAGGCAAATGCACAACTAGCAGGAATGTTGTGTTCAGGGAGGAAGAGGTCTATAAAGACACCCTAATTGATACTCCTAATGCACCTACAAGCTCTAATGGTGAAACAAAGAAGAAGTCTGGGAGGAAAACAGTTACCTTTGATACGGAGATGATACATGGACCATCTACGTCTGGTTCAAAGGTAACTGAGACTCCATTCTTTTTCACCAGTTCAGTCGACTCAGACTACTTCTTCAGATGAGAATACGTCTCAAGGTGGAGATTCATCATCTCAAGGTGGAGACAACTACATTCCGAGTTCAGAGCCTTCGAGTTCAAGCAGCTCCAGTGACTCTGATGACTCAGACGATGAGGGCCTGTCATTTGGAGAAGAAGATGAGTCAGAGGTTATAGCTGATATTGAAAACTATCTACTAGCACGAGATAGAACGAGAAGGGAGAATATCAGACCTCCTTCGAGATATGAAGACGCTGACTTTGTGGGCTATGCGTTGCAAGCTGCAGCTGACATAGAAACAGAAATGAAAATCCCAAGGTCAATGGCTCAAGCGAGGAAAAGTCCTAATTGGAAAGAATGGGATAATGCTTCTAAGGAAGATGGAGCTCACTCATGAAAAATCATACCTGGGATCTGATTGACAAACCAGATGGTGCTCGGGTTGTAGGCAGCAAATGGCTCTATACGATCAAGTCTGGAATTCCTGGAGTTGAACTGAAACGGTTTAAGTGTAGACTTGTTGCTCAGGGATTTTCTCAGACTGAAGGAGTTGACTACAATGAGATCTTCTCGCCTGTTGTCAAACACGTATCGATCCGGATTATGCTATCTGCAGTGGTAAACAGGGATTATGAGTTAGAGCAGATGGATGTTAAAACAGCATTCTTACATGGAGATCTGGAGGAGAGAATTCTAATGAAACAGCCTGAGGGTTTTATCAAAAAGGGCGATGAAAATAAGGTTTGCTTATTACGAAAGTCTCTCTACGGTCTAAAGCAATCTCCTAGACAGTGGAATCTAAAGTTTGACAGCTTTATGAAGGAGTCAGGGTTTATCAGAAGAAGCTATGATTCATGTGTTTACATGAGGAATCTAAACAAGGAAAATGCAGTTTACCTGTTGTTGTATGTGGATGATATGCTGATTGCTTCTGGGTGTAAGGCTGAGGTCAGATTGGTTAAGGACACTCTGAGTCAGAAGTTTGAAATGAAGGACTTGGGTCCAGCGTCGAGAATCCTGGGAATGGACATCATCAGAGACAGAAAGAAAGGGATTCTCAGTTTATCTCAGGAAACTTATATTGAAAAGGTGCTAAAGGCATTTGGAATGTCTGATGCTAAGTCTACGATTACTCCTCTAGCTACTCATTTCAAGCTAAAGAGTCTAGGCAAAGCATAAAAGAAAGAAGAAGCTGAGCATATGGATAACGTACCTTATGCCAGTGCAGTAGGCAGTCTCATGTACGCCATGATTGGCTCCAGACCTGATCTTGCTTATGCAGTGGGTGTGATAAGCAGATTCATGTCAAGTCCAAGCCGTGATCATTGGACCGCCGTCAAATGGGTTCTGAGATACCTACGAGGAGCATCAAAAGCCAAGTTAACGTTTACAAAGAATGAAAGATTCAGAGTCGAAGGATTTTGTGATTCAGATTATGCTACTGATCTAGACAGAAGGCGCTCAGTTACTGGTTTTATCTTCAAGGTTTGGGGTAATACAGTTTCGTGGAGGTCTAATCTACAATCAGTTGTGGCTCTATCAACTACAGAAGCAGAATACATGGCACTAACATCAGCTACTAAGGAAGCTATCTGGTTGAAGGGAATCTGTGAAGAACTAGGTTTTGATGCAGGGGCAGTTATGATTCACTGTGATTCGCAAAGTGCTCTGGCCTTAGCTAAGAATGCAGTGCATCATGAACGAACTAAACACATTGCTACTAAGTTTCATTTCATTCGGGACATTGTAGCAGATGGGATTATCAAGCTCTATAAGATTCATACTAGCCGTAATCCAGCAGACTTCTTAACTAAAGCCTTACCTGGGCCTAAGTTTGAGCTCTGCCGGGATTTGGTTGGTGTCATCTGAGAAGCTTGACGGCTCCAGGTAACTCCACGATCAGGAAGGTTCTCGCATCACAGAAGACAAACAATGGATGGTTAGTTTGGTTTTCTGATTCCTGATAGTGTAAATCTCAGAAATAAGGTTGAGAGATTGAGTTACCTGAAGAGCGTTTGGGAGCTGAGAAGTCTTCAGTTCCAGGTGGAGTTTCTGCACACAGAGATCAGAGATCAGTCAGTTTGATTTGGGTTTCAGGGATTTCTTGTTCAGAAAAGGTTTTCAGCGAGAAGAGGTAAAGATCTGAGTTCAGGGTTTCAGAGTTTTACCTGGGGATTTCTTTTGAGCAGCTACGGAGCAGTGGATCTGTTTCACGGGAAGTTGTTGAGAAGAATAGAGGAAGTCGAGAAGCTACGGAGCTTCTTGCATGTCACCGGATCTCGGCAAGCACGAGGAATCGGCCAGTGCTTAGTGCGGAGGCTGATAAACCTCAAGAAGATACTTGCAGAGACAGTGGTCGGCACCGTCAAGCGGAAGCCGGAGCTCATCGGTTCAAGTCCGATTGGAGCAGTCGTCTTCACTATCGCGGAAAGACAGAGAGAAGCAGCTAGGGTTCGAGATTCTCGGAGTTGTGTCCGAATAGGTGGAGATTGTAAATTTGGATTCGACTAACTCCTAATGGGCTTGGCCCAGACACTTCGAGAATTCGTCTTAGGCCCAAGACGGAACCCAACCCCAGCTGAAGTTGACACGTCAGCAGAGTCAACGTCTTCTTCTTCTCCTCCGTTATAAACCTGCAACAAGAAACGGAGAAGGGGTGACGCGAGTTAGTTACAGAGAGATAGAGAGAGAAGCGAGAGCATTGCAAGGTAGAGAGAGAGTGACTCACATTGAGATCATCTCTGGTGCGATTGAGCTTCTAATCTCTTGTAACATGTACGGTGGTTTCCGGTAAATCGGAATCACTTGTAATCCGTTTTCCGGTGATAGTGAAAACGACGGGAGACGTGTTTTCTCCCCCAGTGAGTAGGAAACGAACACCGGGTAAACAAAACTCTGTGTCTTTTACTTTCCTGCATTTACGATTGAATTCGATTAGCTAGAATCAAAGATCTAAATCTCAACACAGGCTTACATCAAAATCACATTTCACTCAGTGGAACTCTGGTCGTAATTCTCATTTTTGAAGATAAATTTGCATTAATTAATCGTTATGAATCTTGAAAATAAGAATGCAATTGATTCATGAACACGGCGATTAACGAAAGCCCATAATTATAAAATTTGAGGCCCATATATCGGGAATCATGTTAATAGCCGACTTATTACTTGTCTTCAACGGTAGTCTCAGATTCAAAATTTAGTCTCTCTCTCGCTCTCTCTCTGTTTTCTTTCTTTTGCATCTCTCGCCTTGAAAGAAACCGAAACATAGACTAAAAATTTTCTCTCCCGATTTCGTTATCTTCTCACAACAAATTGCTTAATTTCTCGTCGGAATCCAAAGTCGTGTTCACCGGAGAATCCTAAATTCGAACTTGTTGGTAGCGCAACTGAGAAGAGATCGAAGAGATTTCCGTGGATGTGTGTGACGATCCTTCGGCTGGATTTCAATTCGTGTGATCCGTACACTGATTCGCGAAGGTATATATGATCCTACGACTTTCGATTTCATTTTTAACAAAATCGAATTGCTTGTTCAAATCCCTTGGGTTTGGGTTTGGGGTTTCTTCTCTTTTTCGTCTATGAATCGTTCAATTTCGTTTTCTAGATCCCGATTCGTTTCCATGACGACGAGTCTAAATCCCTAGGGTTTGGGTTTTTGTTGTTCGTAGGAATTTCTTCTGTTTCGCTTTGACAAATAAGTCGTACAGAGTTAAGAGTCGGAAGTGATTCTGAGTGTTTTGATTTGTATGCAATTACATGAAATCGACAATGGATCTACGTTTCTTCGATATCTATGAAATCGACAGTGTCATTTCTCGGGCTCGAGTTTGAAATTGGTGGTGGAATCTGAACTTTTCTGGTTTTTGACAATTTGGATTCTGCTGGAACGTAGAAGAAATTTGTTGGTTTTTCTTGTGGTTAATTGTACAAATTGTTCAGTACTGAAAATAAGTTATGAGCTTTTTTTTTTTAATGGTTGAATGACTCTATCTTGTGGTTTTGCTTTGAGTTGTAGTGAGCAGAGAAGAACAATGAAGGAAGCGCCAAGAGCTATACCTCTCCTCTCAGGAATTTTGCAGCCTTCACACACACAGATCAGATTCTGCTCATCCTTGGCATGACTTGGAGATTGGTACGCTAATTCCTGTCATAGATTGTTTTTTTTTTTTTTTGAGAACTTCCTGTCATAGATTGTTTTTGATTCATATAGACATGTATGAATGATATATGCACAATTCTTCCTTGCCGGATCTATCACAAGTCGCAGTTTATGCATTTCGTTATAAGATTTGAAAAGAAGAAAAAAAATTTGATCACTGAATGGTTGTGATGTGTAGGTTGATCGTGTTCTCTGTTCATGCACAACTAGTCAACGGTTTCATTTGTGAGGACAGTGATCCAATAGATGATGTCCTGGTTCTGATGCAGGTTCGATTCTCTAGCCTCTTCTTAGCAAAATATGCAAACTTGACATAAACAGAAGAGTGAAATAACCAGCTTGAGATGATTGATTGATATTGCGCAGGAGCCTGTGCTAACTGGATCGTTCCCTCCGTGCCTGTGCTATTGGTTTAAGGCCCACGATTGATCAGGTAACAACTTCTCCATTCTCGGTGATGCTATCTACCTTAATAATAAGTTGAATTGAATATGTAAAACACTCAACATAACATAAGTTGGTCATGTTCTGCTTTTGTTCAACTTTGACGAACACAAAATTGAAAATTCGCACCATTAGATTCTCTCCTTGGAAATTTGTATAAAACGAGGCAAAGATTTGTGTAGGATTCATCTGTTTCTCGATGGTTGAATTAGGTCACAGCTTCACAGGACAGGAGATGAAAAAAATTGAACCTTTATCTGTTCATGTGGGTGCTTATTTCAATTGAACCTTAATACTAAACCCCAATCTTGTATGAAATGGCTGTGAACATACTCATTTGTAGACTTTTGATGAGGTTTTTCTGTGTTGAAACCCAAATTTTAGAGAGATTCGATGGATATTGTGATGATTATAATGACTTCATAATAGGGAATAGGATGGTCAAAGAGACGATGTCATGAAGCCATACAATCCGACAACTTTTGGGAAAGTTACAGAAGAGACGACAATCAAACTGTGTAACTTACCATCAACAGGTTATAATGAGATTTTGGTTGTTACATCACAATCTAAGAATGTTTGTTCTGTTGAGAGTTACCAAACTTCGCTTAAAATGTTGCATGCAGGTTAAGGATCTTGTAAATGAAGTTGAAAGAATCTGAAGGCAACTTTCTTGTGTTTTGCATCAGAGAAGGTTAAGGATTTTGAGCGTAAGTTTAGATCATTAATTAAGTGTATAAAGACGTGAAAACTAATCATTTAACAAAGTTTCTTTCTTGATCTATCAGGTGATGATGATGTCTTTGCCGATGCTTCCTTCACCTATCTTCCCGTAACTAGAACATTACAAAGGTTAGTTTCTTTTCTTTCTCTTTAACTTCTATAATTCTTGAAAACTATATTAATTATTCTCTCAAATAAAAAATAGAAA
This sequence comes from Microthlaspi erraticum, assembly GCA_902728155.2. Taxonomy (NCBI): domain Eukaryota; kingdom Viridiplantae; phylum Streptophyta; class Magnoliopsida; order Brassicales; family Brassicaceae; genus Microthlaspi; species Microthlaspi erraticum. Next base: position 6,594 of record CACVBM020001112.1, read on the forward strand.
ATAAAAAATTTAGAACTTACCAAATAATCAAATACCAAAAATAAATTCTTATTCCCAAAACTTATTCATGATCCAAACCTCTCCCAAATTATCTGATCCTAGACTTAAACCAAATAGAGATTTTTAATTAGTTGTCAAATTAGTTAAGGAAAACCGGATGATTTACGAATTGTGAGAACTGAAAGAGTTGGCGGCCAATCATTTATTTGATCGTAAGAGTCATCCATACTTAACTTGTTTTTGCATTAGTAAGTCAATCGGTTTTCTGTATTAATTTGACAACAAAAATATCTCTATTTCTTAAAACTCCTAAAAAACACTCCAACTTATTCATGATCTAAAATTCTTTAATAACTTAAACTGAAATTTGAAATAGAAATCAAAATCAAATTTTGAAACTTGCAAAATAATCAAATACCAAAAAAATAATTCTTATTTCCAAAACTTATTGATGATCCAAACCTCTCCCAAATTATCTCATCCTAGATTTAAACCAAATAGAGATTTTTAATTAGTTATCAAATTAGTTAAGGAAAACCGGATGATTTACGAATTGTGAGAACTGAAAGAGTTGGCGGCCAGTCATTTATTTGATTGTAAGAGTCATCCATACTTAACTTGTTTTTGCATTAGTAAGTCAATCGGTTTTCTGTATTAATTTGACAACAAAAATATCTCTATTTCTTAAAACTCCTAAAAAATACTCCAACTTATTTATGATCTAAACTTCTTTAATAACTTAAACTGAAATTTGAAATAGAAATCAAAATCAAAACTTTGAAACTTGTAAAATAATCAAATACCAAAAAAAATATTTCTTATTTCCAAAACTTATTGATGATCCAAACCTCTCCCAAATTATCTCATCCTAGACTTAAACCAAATAGAGATTTTTAATTAGTTATCAAATTAGTTAAGGAAAACCGGATTATTTACGAATTGTAAGAACTGAAAAAGTTGGCGGCCAATCATTAATTTGATCGTAAGAGTAAGGGCCTGATTGTTTAGGACTTTGGCTTTAAGCTTTAGGATGTGATTTTTGGTTGTAGAGAATTTGACTTTAAAGAATGTGACTGTTACTATTGGTAACAAAAAGCTGTGAGAAATGTGACTTTTATTTTAAAATATTTGTAAAATTATATATAAGTAATGATAAGATTTTTTGTAAAATAAATAAATATGCAAAAAAAAAATTTTTAGTTTTTTAATTGAAATTTTATTTGATTTTGTTTGTAATTAAGAAGTAAAAAATAAAACTTTAAATTTAATTAATAATGAAGTAAAATAGATCTTAAAATAAGTGGAATAAAATATAGTTATCAATTATTGAAAAAAATATTTATTTTAAAATTATAATAGTTTCAGAAATAGATTTTAGTTTATTTGGGGTGAAGAAAAAAAGAAAAAAGAATTAAATTATTTGAAGAGAGAGAAACTTTTGGTGAAAGCCACTTCTCCTGGCCTTGCTTTAGAGAAAAAAAAAGAAAATTAAAGAAGAAAAGCAGTTAACAAGACTTTCATGACTTTTAAAATTTATAAAGTCTTTAAAGTGTGATTGGTAAAATTTTAACTGTGAAGGCTGTCAAAAACTCTAAAGCCCTAAAAGCCTGCATACCAATCAGTACCTAAGTCATATTTAACTTGTTTTTGCATTAATAAGTCAATCGATTTTCCAGATTAACCTGACAACAAAAATATCTCTATTTTTTAAAATTCCTATAAAATACTCCAACTTATTCATGATCTAAACTTCTTTATAAACTTAAGCTGAAATTTGAAATAGAAATCAAAATCAAAATTTTAGAACTTGCAAAATATTCAAAAAAATATTTCTTATTTCCCAAATTTATTCATCGTAGACATAAACCAAATAAAGATTTTTAGTTAGTAGTCAAATTAGTTAAAGAAACCGGATGATTTACGAATTGTGAGAACTAACAGAATTGGCGGCCAACAGTTTAGTCATATTTAACTTGTTTTACGTTAGTAAGTCAATCAATTTTCTAGATTAATTTGACAAAAAAAAATATATATATATATATCCCAGTTAATATTCCAATTTATGACATAAACCTCTTTAAAAACTTTAACTGGAATTTGAAATGGAAATCAAAATCAAACATTAGAACTTGCAAGATAATCAATTATTCCAACCATAAAATTTTAGCGCATCAATCTAGTTGCCAAAATACCTTTAGTATATACTGATTTAAAAGCAAATTGATGTTTTGAAGTGTTTTGGCATTTGGTTATCCGTTTAACCGAAAAAACATATAAAAATATATAAGTTAACGTTGTTTTACCATATAAAATACAAACGGTTATATTGTTTCATAAAATAGTTTGATATAATGTTATTTATTTTCCTTACTCATTATTTGTTTATTGAATTTCTAGATCAGTTTTAACAACTTGGATAAGCAACACCACACGCGGCTAGGAGCTTGCGAGAGTTCGGTGAGGTAATGTATTGGGCAAACGCAGGGTTCTGAGCAAAACCACACAGGCATGGTTGTTGATCTTTCAGCTTTGCACAACAATCATCTGACAGCTGTCCTCCTCCAGTATTAGTCAATGCAGTTTGTTTTCGTGATTATTGTATTGCAAACCCAAATCACGATACAGTATAAACTCTATAAATTAATAAAGTTGGGACTTTGATATTTTATTAATTTATAAAATTATTAAATTATTGATCTTGAATAAAATAGTTGTTTTATTAAAAAAAATATTAAATTAAATAAAAATAAGAAATTTTTAAACTTTTTATATTTTGTATAGGTTCATTCTAAAATTAGGGATGAATTCTAAATATATTTGAGTTTTAGTAGAAAAGAAGTGAAAGTTATACTTATATTTTAGTATATTATCATAGATATGTATTGACATAAAATTTTATTTATGGTAATTATTAATTTATGATATTAATGAGACCATATATTTACATAGGAGTTTGAAAAATATTATTATCTTATTATTTTATCGAATTTTGCTAATTTTTACACTGGTCCGACTTGGAACTGAAGAAAATTATTATTTTATAGAGTTTATTAATTTATCGAGTATCAATTTATAGAGTTTCTATACTATTTTCCCACGAGTAGTATTGATTAAATATTATCACAACTGAGCTCTTGAAAAACCATGACCAGGTGTGTTCCGGTGACTTATACAATAATCACGAAAACAAACTGCATTTGGAAAAAAGCAAACAAATTACATATATATAATTATTAGTCATGGAGTTGCATAACAAATCCAAATCACCATACTACTTTCCTACAGAGAAAATAACAAACAAAACTGCCAAAAAGGCAGCTTTAAAAAATGTAGATAATGGAATACCAGATTTTTCCTTCTCAAACAAACCCTTTAGAAATGGAAGGAACAACGTAGCTATAAAAATTAAAAATACATCCACAAACCTCTTCCAAACCCAAGCCACCCTTTTTGTCACTGTGATTCCTCATTCTTAGGCCCATCGAAAAATCGGCTAAAGCGGCTATATTCACCAACAAAATGAATGTACCAGGCAAGTAAAACAGCGAGCAATCTGCGTTGAGACCATTATCTTTCGGTCTTGACTTAGTCTTGGACATAGTTTTTGTGGTGACTGTGAAGACGGTTTTTGAGATTCCAAAAAGCTTGAATGCAATATCAAACACGCTAAATAACGAACCACATATGGGAGCATACCATGATGGTACATAAAAACTAGGACTCATAAAAAGTTGCCGTAAAGTGTGAAGACAATGCAAATCCACAAGTGCGATAGTTATACCTAAACAAATTCCCTAAAACAATAAAATTCACAATATTAAAGTATTAGATTTTATTTTTTTATATATGAAAATAAATAGAACAAAGAGAGAGATAGTCACACCTTGGGAACCTTGGGAAATAAGAAAGAGTTGTGGAGTAGGCTATAAGCGGGCAAGAGACTATAAAGGAGCATAGGGAGTGAACATAAACCCTCCATGGAAACGGCAAGATAAGCCAATCGTTGTTGGAATCTTAATTTTTGGTGAAACATTCCGATCAACGGACTTTGTTTGTTAGATAAAACTTCGAGTCCGCCTGGCATCCATCGCCGCCTCTGTGGAAAAGTCTCTAGTCCTACCTGCGGCATACAGCCTCGAAAACCTGTTTGATCCGAAGAAATGGATGAGCTAGTCCATGATCTTGAATGGATTCTGATACTTGTGTTCAAGTCTTCCGCTATTGAATCGTATAACCAACCAATCTGCACAACATCATAATATATCAATTGTTAGATGCATTCTATGTGAACATGACACATATATGATAATTATAATTCACCACTCTGTGACATGTTTTACATTGTTGCAATATACAGCATGTTCGGGATAGTGTATAAACACAAACTCTATACAGTGAGAAACTATGTCGTCCTAAATTTTGTTTTATTTTGTTTTTTTTTTGTTTTTTTTTGTTTTTTTTTTTGAACTACTAGGAGGTTCTGTAATATTGATTTCGTCCCAAGCGGCACTCGATCCTATGACCTCTAAGTTCTGCTTAGGATCCCTTTACTAGTCGAGCTATAGCCACTTGGTTTTGTCGTTCTAACAGTAATAAGGAACATATGAGTTAAACGACTTTTGGTAGAAAAATGGTTAATTTCGTTTACAGGTTTTAGTTAAAGAGTTATATTTTCCTATTAGAAATTTAGTTGAAGGTGTTGAACGGATATGCTATTACGAGAATTTTTTTTTCACTAAAATCCCAGAAAAATACTTACTGTAGAAGGATTTACCGCTTTTCCCCAACTGGTTTGATATTCATAATGAACATTTCCAATATTTGTGACGGCTTTTATGGAGTTTGTACAAATATTTTGGGGATTTGGTTTTCTTTGTAATGCCCCAACCACCGATTTCACCATCTCTTCAGAATTCCCAAATTCCCTCGCTAAACTCTCTTCAGTCAAAATCTTCCCTGATGAAATATCAACATCAGTCGTGATGTTCACTTGGATTTATATATACATAACAGTAAAATAACAAATATGTAATGAATTTATTAATTTATTTGTAAGAATGGTAGAATAATGAATGTATATGCTTGTCATTATGCACCCATTACCCATATACTACTGTACATATGTATTACAAAATATTTCATCTACTTGCCTCAAATCGCTTAATGAAATAAAAGATGATAATATTTATGAAACTATTGGTATTAACAAATGATGGAACTTTGAAATAAATAATCTTTTATAGAATTATAGGCCCTACAATCTTACTATGATTTTGCGCATAGTACTTACTTGTAGCACCTGAAGAAAGACTTCCATTAACTTCTAAATCGTCTGGAGATAAACCATACATAACTCTTCTAGTGTGGAAACATCCGGTCCCAGTATATATCGGTCCTTGAATTCCCGAACTTCCTGGTCCCAAATGCTAATTTCCACAAATTAAAGAGAGAACCCAAAGATGAAGTAGTAGTGGTATATAATATATATCGAGTTAATCAAATCATAAATAAAAAGTAAGGACTCGCACTGAATTTATGATGATAGGTTCGTTGGAGTTAATATCATAGAAATCATGACGGCATTGGACAAAAGCACAATGGTTTGGTTTCATTGATTCTTGTAAAAATATACACATTGCTTGTCGCACTACATCCGCTTCACTTGCATATGTGTCACAGTCTACATTCAGCATGTACGGGGCATTTGTCAACAACCCCGACACTCTTACCTGTTCAAATAATCATATTCTTATCATATTTTCAGTTTTATAACAAAAAAAACAAAAATCTACAATCATCGACAACATGGATTGTGAGTTGTCATATCTGACCTGATATATGTACTTTAAACTACGAATAAGAATTTAAAAAAAGAGAGAGAGAGAGAGAGAGAGAGAGAGAGAGAGAGAGAGAGAGAAGAGAGAGAGAGAGAGAGAGAGAGAGAGAGAGAGAGAGAGAGAGAGAGAGAGAGAGAGAGAGAGAGAGAGAGAGAGAGAGAGAGAGAGAGAGAGAGAGAGAGAGAGAGAGAGAGAGAGAGAGAGAGAGAGAGAGAGAGAGAGAGAGAGAGAGAGATCATCAACCAGAAAGTTCATGGCTCCAGCTTTGTAGTTATGAAAGTAATTTGGTCTTTTCTCTCTTGAGATGTAGACAAGATGAGGGACCTCTTTCTCGTCTCCTACACCATCATTGTTCTCCCATATAACCTTCACATACACAACACAATGATTTAAATAAATAACCAAAGTTAGTCGAAAAAATCGAACCAAACCCTAAAATTTTCTTGTTTATTAGCCAGATCTCACATTCACTATTCCAGCAAAAAAAAAAAACAAAAACCAATTTTATTAAATACCCAAATGGTTTTGATACGACTAAAACCCGAAAACCTCAAACCATTGGGGTTTTGGTTAATTTAATTTATTGTATTGGAACCATTTTAGTATTTACTAAACTTTGGTTGAGAGTCTAACCAATGGGAGCCCTAACACCCAGGCCTAGTAGAAGTACCTTTACTATAGTTGAATGATCAGTTGGTTTTGTGTTTGGGAAAGCTTCATAATCATTGTCTGAGTCTAACCAATGGGAATCTTCGGTGGCATCTTCCACTTTCTGGCTTAACTTATCGTACTCCATCTATATGGAGCTCTAACTTTAAGGTTGTATTTCTTGCAGAAAGGAACCCAAATATTAGCGAATTTAGAAGCTTCCTTGAGAGAGAAGTAAGTGAGAGTTGAGCACCCATCGTCTGATACATAACATGCCACTTTGTTCGCCGGATAATTCACAGCTAATTAACAGCGAAAGCACGCTGTTCACAACTAGTATAGGTGGCTCCCTGACCGGATCCGCCGTTGTCACAAATATATCTACTGAAGGAAGGTCTTGAACCCTGCAAGTAATAATTTCTAGGGTAGTTCATAGAAAGCTTGTTTTCAAAATTCTTGCTACATTAAGGCCTTAAGAAAGAATAAAAAATGCTTGCTACACTGTTAAAAAAAATGATGACATACAATATAGATGAATAGATTTGTATGTCATGAGATATATATATATTTGCCTGTGAATGAAAATGGTATACCTTTCATCAAGTCTATCTGGATAAGGTTTGTGTTTAACAGGACTCCATATTACGTTGGAAAAAAGCAGCCACATGAAAGAGAAACAAGATTCACAGAAGAAAGCCACGACCCAAACTGTGTCGTTTTGGTTCATATGTAGAATCCGGTACAAGAGAAGAGAAAAGAGAAGGCCAAGAACCGTGAGATCCATAGCACTTAGAAAATAGCTTTTGTATGAGATCCTTTCGCAGAGAGGAGGGGGTAAAGTGCTTGAATCCGCCATGGAAGGAGCTTTCTTGCGGGTTTCTTCTTCTTGTTATATGTGTTTTGAAACTTCACCACGTCTATATATAATGCGTACGTGTCTGACAAACATTTATAAATAAGATCTTATCCAAAACAGGTCGTTAACCCTAAATAGGGTTTAGAACAATAGTCAGCATATTTGAATAAAATTTTTACAATGATTTATAGACAAATCATAAAAGGTTTCTTAAATATATATAGAAAATCTTAAAAAATAAAATTATAAATTTATATTTTGATAAATAATTAAAAATCTGACATCAAATGTAACTTATAATATAAAATAAATGTTGTTTAGGACATATATATGAGAAATATAAGAATACTAATGGAGTAGGAAGAAGCAGGGGCTTAAACCTATGGATTGATCTGATTAATGTAACGTAATGACATTATGACAATAACGTAATTGACGTAGCTACTGTTCATTACGTAATGAAAGACTAAGGTTGTAATTAAAGACTAAGGTTTACTTGGCCTGTCACGATCTTAAATTGAATTATTTTGTAGGTTTTTTTTTATTGTATATTATCGTAATTAAAGACTAAGGTTTACTTGGCCTGTCACGATCTTAAATTGAATTATTTTGTAGGTTTTTTTTATTGTATATTAAACATGCTAGTGTCCAAAAAATGCTAGCTAGTGTCCAATGTTACACCAATGTATCAAAATCAGAGTATAATTAACGTATAGGAAGCTATTAGGGATAAATATCCCACATCAGAAGTTGGAAGGGATCTCAAATAGTATATAAGGGATGTGGGCCTCTCCACTCATTGCCAATTGGTTTTGAGTTGGAAGCCCATGTAACTTAACATGGTATCAGAGCCCCAGTCCATACATTCCAATCCGATCCGACCCATAGTTGGTCCAATCATTGACCATGCCCAAAATTAGTGCTGGCGATCCAAGCCCGAACATACCGAGATCGATGGCCAAAGAACCATCGTCTCAAGGGGGCATATTAGGGATAAATATCCCATATCGGAAGTTGGAAGGGATCTGAAATATTATATAAGGGATGTGGGCCTCTCCACTCATAGCCAATTGGTTTTGAGTTGGAAGCCCATGTAACTTAACAGAAGCAAGGGCGTAAATCTCTTGCAAAGTAAGTGTATGTGGTCTAATTATTTAACGTAACGTTACTAATGTAAATGCGTGATAAAAGAGGTTTACTTCACCGAAATTTTTAGATACATTTTTTGTTTGTTTGTTAAAAGGCCTTCGAAATATTTTAATATACTTTTTCGGTTTTACACGTAGTATTGCTGTGAAAATATTTCAAGGATTTGTTCGATAGTTTTAATTTGATTCTAGATTGGTATCTGAAGTTGTCTTAACTTAGACTCTTGAAGCTATATCTTGGTGATCTACTCGTAGAAGAATGAGGTGTGTGTGGTCTCATAACTGTTGGAACTTATTTTTGATGATATATTTATATGTCAAAAATGAAGTTGGTTTGAATGAGAAATGGAAGTCCAAGTGGGTTGCTTGTATAGCATAAAATGTAACATTTGTGAAATGTCCCACATTGGAAGTTTGAGGTAAAATCCTCTTGTATGTAAAGTGGAGAAAAGAAATATCCGGGCTGAAATTTTTTCAGGCCTCGGGATTGACAGTCGGGCCAATGTCCGTAAGTTTATTATGATGGACTAAAAATTCTTGTTGAATTTTACTGTTGAATAAGTCAACACAATTCTCTTCTCATTGATGTTGGTAATGTGGCAATTAAGTATAAAATCAATTCTGATTTTTCTAACTTATAAAACTTAATGCACATTCAACTAATGATGGTCAAATCCCACTTTACTACACGTATGTTACAATACGTAGAGCATGAGCTATATAAAGCCATGCATATCTTCTCCTTGGAAAAACATTGATCATTATCATTCATACAAGAAAACAATCCTTCACTTCTCTTCTTTTGTTTTTGTTTTTCTTATGAGAGTACATCACAGAAAACATGGTTCGCAAGCTTATGTATTGAGTGATGCATTCATAAGAAGTGTGCAGTTTTATCCTGGGATTCGGAATGCCATGAAACCGTCACACTACGGGGCGTTTACAGAATTAAGGAAAGAGATCATATCTCGACTCTGCAAATCCGGTTTTGTTTCCTTAATTCTTGTTTATTTTATATCATTTTAATATTGTGTTATATTATTTTGTGCATATTTATACTTTACAATAATCAGTCGTCCATTGTAGAAATTCCGTTCTTTCAATCTTAATTCTGTAAATTTTCGTTTTTGCTTATTGTACTAACGAAAACTGATTTTTGTGAAGTGTTTTTGTTATGAAAACAGGAACTGGAAATTCTGGAATGATTGGATTAATTTTCCAATTTTCTCTGCAAATTTTTCTAATTATTTTTTGTAGATTATCAGAATTTTATGGAAATTTTATTGCAATATTTCTAAAAGATATTTTTTGCAGATCAAGAAAACATATGTGTGATATTCATCATGTGTTCATTGTTCACATGAGCATATATTTTTTTATTATTATGTTGCATCTATTTGATTATGCTTATGGTTGCATTAATCTCTATTGAATTTTTGATTTTTTTTTAATCAAGAAGTTTTTGGTCAATGCATTTTAATAATAACTGTTGTTGCAGCATTGAATCGTGAGATATTGCATATTCTTGCATTAAAGCATTATTTTCTGAATTAAATTGTTATTTGTGAATTTAATTAAATTGTTAATTTGAATTTATTAATTCTGGAATTTTGTTTAATTATATGTTGCAATTTTCAGAAGTGTTTAAATTGCTTAATATATTTTGATATATTTCTAATATTTTTGGTATGATGATTCAGGTTTGGCTTTTATGCAAATTGAATCAAGGAAAAAGGAAAAAAAAATTAGAACATTTACAAAAATGTTTCTAAAGTGAAAAATCAAATGAGTTGATACCCCATGTTGGGAGTGGTCTACCATTTATGATTTTTTCCATACCATTAGTGGTTGAAGGGTTATTGGTAACAAGTTTAGTGAGTTGACATACCAAATTTATTTTGGTAATGGTCTTCCACTTGTGATTGTACCAAGTTATGATATTTATCATATTGTCATATTAGTGCTTAGTGTTGTAAACACAAGACTAATGTTAGACAAATTCTGTGGAAAGGAGTTTAAAATTGGTTACAAAAGATATTGATCTTTCTAGCCATTGTTTAAACTTAAAATGTGAAAATGCAAAGTGCATGATTTTTGAGTTATCTCAAGAAATGTGGGGGAAAAACATTGTTTACCACATAAAGTATTGACAAAATGTCATATGAGTTTTGAAAGGTAAAGTACATTTGTACAAATACCTAAAAGTGTGGGGGTGCATAGCAAAAGTTGCAATGCCACTGCCTAAAATTGTTAAACAATTGATCTCAAATGGAATAATCTTAATAGATTATATCTACTTGAATGACAACCTAGGATCCAATTAAAGGTGTGTCATGAGATAAATTGTAAAATCATCAAGAGGAATGGGTTTAAAGCCTATTACTTAAGAGGAGTTTGATGGTAACCCTACCTAACTGATTGGAGATCCCATGAAATAGGTTCAAGGGGAAAACTAAGTCAAACTGAATCAACTAGCACTGGGAGACTCATGTCTCTACCCAGTTCCTAGGATGATGAACAGTGCTACCTGTATGGTGTAGAGGATAAGCTTTTGCTTTTAATGATTTGGGTCCATAACTTTGAAATATACATGGAGTAATGCAGGATACTCCTTTAAACAAAGTTAATGGCGAATCACCTTGTGAGTGTGAAATGGGGCCGTTTCTAGGAGAATAAATGAAAGGCTATATTCTCCAAGTTCACTCATGATTATCCAGGCAAGTTCACGGCCAAAATGAACACAATAGAGAACCTGATTCTGTGAGAGAATGAAGCTGTGTTATAGCTATTGTCTCGGTTTACATCAAAGCCCGAGAGGTTCAAGACATCATGTTCACCTCTTGGTCGAGTAAATCCGATAGCTTATAACAGTGATTTGGTTCAAGGCTGAAAAATGCTACCAACTCATATACAGTGGATTTTTCGCTTGTACTCTCAAAAGTCGTTTTTTGAGTCTTTTGAGTCTTGTCTAGAGAGTCAAGTCTAGAGTTGAGTCGTCCAGTGTCTAGAGTCATTTCTATTCATGTGGGGGATTGTTGGAACTTATTTTTGATATATATTTATATGTCAAAAATGAAGTTGGTTTGAATGAGAAATGGAGGTCCAAGTGGGTTGCTTGTATAGCATAAAATGTAACATTTGTGAAATGTCCCATATTGGAAGTTTGAGGTGAAATCCTCTTGTATTAAAGTGGAGAAAAGAGATATCCGGGCTGAACTTGTTTCGGGCCTCGGGATTGGCATCGGGCCAAGTCCGTAAGTTATTATGATAGACTAATTCTTGTTGAATTTTTGTTGATAAGTCAACAAATATCTCTTCTCATTAATGTTTAAGTGACAATTAAGTATATCAATTTGATTTTGTAACTTATAAAACTTAATGCACATTAACAATGAATGTCAATCTCCACTTTATCCATATGTTACATTGAGCATGAGCTATATAAAGCCATGCTCTCCTCCTTGGAAAAACATTGATCATTATCATTCATAAAGAAAACAATCCTTCACTTCTCTTCTTTTTTTTTGTTTTTCTTATGAGAGTACATCACAGAAAACATGGTTCGCAAGCTTATGTATTGAGTGATGCAATCATAAGAAGTGTGCAGTTTTATCCTGGGATTCGGAACGCCATGCAACCGTCACACTACGGGGCGTTTACAGAATTAAGGAAAGAGATCATATCTCGACTCTGCAAATCCGGTTTTGTTTTCCTTAATTCTTGTTTATTTTGTATCATTTTAATATTTGTTATATTATTTTGTGCATATTTATACTTTACATTAATCAGTCGCCCATTGTAGAAATTGCGTTTTTACAATAACAAGAAACGTACGTGAGATTGTCACAATTCTGAGCACTTTTGACATCTTATTTAACTTAAATTATGTGAAAAGGGTAGGTTTAGCTGGGAACATCTTGAATTACAACACTTGATTGTTGCAGTTTCTTGGTGAGCTGTGGAGGTTTAAGATTAATTGAAAAACAACAACTTTCTTGGAAATGTCGTCACTTAACAGTTTTTTACGCAATTTTTCCTATTACAAATTAGACAAACACAAGAAAGAAACTTATTACACGTCGTTGTCACTAAACAGTGACCACAATCTTAAAAGCGAAAAAATCTCTGATGTAACGTTACTAATGTAACTGCTGTTCATTACGTGATAAACGAGGTTTACTTCACGGAAATATTTTGATACATGTTTTTTTTTTTTTTTTTTTTTGTTTTTTTTTTTTAGAAGGCCTTCGAAATATGTTAGTATACTTTCTCCGTTTCACATTTGGAAACTTTATTTTTGTGGATAATAATAACCGATGTTGTCACATTTGAAATGTTGTTGATGTTTGTTGTGGTGAAACAATGGTTCCGCTAAGTTGGACTGAGATGCAGTGTCCCTTGTCAGGCCAAACCAAGCAGAGAAAAGTTCCTAAGGTGGTTTAGTTGAAAACTTCTCAAGGTGTGATGTTTTGGCTTCTCTCATAGTTTCTTGAATTAAAGACCTGAAAGGTAAATTAAAATTTTGAGCTCTTTCGACTTCTTTATTAACTTAAAGACTTTGTGAAAACAGTAGGTTTAGCTCTCGGAACAACTTGGAGATATAATTCGTTTGTAACATTTTGTCACTCTTGAGAACTGAAGAAATTGTTTGGGCGAGAATTGAGTTGGATGTGAGCCTTTGATCGTTATAGTGCATTGATGATAATTGCGACGAAGAATGGTGTAATCGTGGCCATTGAAATTAAGATGCTTGTTGCACAAGAAACCAGTGTTTAGGTTTTAGTTATTAAGGCCCACATGAAGCCTAATTCTCATGATCCATGTAATTAAGCTCTTATAAACATGATTGTGGATATGATTTATTTTAACTCAAAGCATGTTGAAAATTCAACTTTTCCAGTTTTGAGGTTGAAAAGTTATAGAAAAGGATGATTGCTATGTGTTATAACTTAGGACCAATCCAAAGGAGATCATCGTTGAGACCCATGACAGATATATTGAATTTTTCAGTAAAAAAAAAAAAAAAAGAGTATCATGTGACAATCTGAATCAGTCGTAGTCATGGAGTTGTTATCTTATTGAACATTGTGTTATTAATCTTTTAAGGTGATGATAAACCATAGACATTTTAACCCAAAAAATGATAAATCATAGCCATCACTGCTTGCTTTATTTGTATCATAATCGAGACCAAAGTTCACTTTTTTTTTTTTAATTTCAGTATGGAATATACAAAACTCTCTTTACATTTTATGTCGACGAATATTCAATTTAAACAATTAATTATACTGTATACATAAGCATTGGTTTTGGCGTTATGGTTGGTTTTTAGGGTTTGTGTTGAAGATGCTACTTGAGATGTAAGGCTTCCTTGAGCTTACGTTCGACTAGTCCTATATAAGTGGTGGCTTTATGGTTGGTTTTGAAGAGTCTTGTTGAGAAGTAAGGCTTCTTTGAGCTTACGTCCTAGAGCAAAGGACAATGCTGGAGGCACCACATTCTCAATCGGCCTATGCTTGTGGCTTATTTTCCCTACAAACTCTTATGATGTTCCCTAGGCTTATGGACTTAACCTGAAGGTGGATGATAAGATATGTGATGGAAGTTGGGCAGTTGCCTTGCATGTTTAGTCTCTCATACAGTTGCTTCCACACGTTCTCGGTCTTAGCTTTCTTTTTCTCACACCATGGACTCAAATCCTCAATCTGCCCATTTGATAACTTCACCTGTAAAAGAGTAAAACATAGCATTTTGAGTTGATCTATACTAGTTTTAGAAGCAATTCCTTTTAATTCTTCATAAGACTGATCATTACCTTTTCAGCTGGAAGGGCACACATATCAGCACCTGGCCTCTTTGGGATCCTCTTACATCGAATGGGGTTTAGTTCTTTCATCTCCTTGTAAATATGACCAGTGAGAACAATCATGTTTCCTCTTATCTCCTTTTGGAACCACAAGACCGGATCATCTCCATACTGCAAAGAAACAAGAATCCCCCAAAACTTTATTCACGTTAACATATATGTGTGTGTATATAATATATATACTTTCTCTTTATGTGTTATCATACCTCTTTGTTGGTCTCAGATTCTCTATTTTCTATAGGTGGAAGATTACCAATGTTGTCTCTCACAATGATTGGACGGAAATGTGCACCACACTTAATACTACGAACAGCAGAATAGTGTACACTTTTGGATAGAGAGATGTTCAACTTTGGAGTAGCAAATACATGCATTGGCTCAGGTCATTCTGGAAGAACCTCTTCAGGTGAAGCTGCCCAAATAAAAGCTCTCTTGTGAGATTGGAAAATTCCATATGCACCTGCCTTCAAGGTTCTGAATCTCACCTGAACACACATCATTTTAAATAGATATAATGGCATGCATAATTCTACTAAAGAGAAATCAAGCGTAGAACACAAAGAGCATGAGACAAAATAATTAATATCACAAGGAATTTTACCTGGTAACCCATTTCGAGAAGAGAAGCCAAAGTAAGATGAAATGTCCGCCCTTCATTGAATGACACAAAGTTCCCCACATTCTCCAAAAGAAAATACCTTGGCCGGAAATAATCAGCATACGACAAGAATGCTAATATAATTTCGCACTGAATTTTACGCCAAAATCCTTGGTTGAATTTGTTCATACAAGATATTCCCTGCAAAATTTCAGAGGTTAAGAGTTCTTCACTTATTTAATTAAAATTGCAGAAAAATATAGCAAATTAGCAACAATCTTAAAAATATATACCTGGCATGGAGGGCCTCCGTTGATGAAATCCTCTTGACTAAGCAGTGGCAGAGTATGCTTCTGGTCCTCACCAAGTTTAGCTGTGAGTTCATTTGCTTCTCTAGAAGAGATACATTCACCTTCATCTCTACATTTTTCCATTATAGCTCTGCAGATAATCATTTTAACAAACAGATCATCACCAACACAAAAAATATATAGCCACATTTGAAAAAAGCAAGATGTGTTTAATCTTTTCTTACTATTTACCTTAGAATCACATTGCAGTGGTTAACAACAACTGTTGATTCATGTTTCTTCCTTACTTCACATTTTCCCTCTAGAGCCTTTAGAGGAAGAACAGATATGTCCTCGCTGTAGTACAACTAAAAAGAATTGCCAAAAAACAGAAAAAACATTGTAAGATAAACTTGTTAAGAAACCGACAAAGTAAAACATCACTATATTATTACATAATAAATAATTCTTACCTCTTGGATGTGTGAAGCATAGGCCTTCTCAGCAGAAATATCCCCAGACCTAAATAAGCTTCCTCTCTCAAGTGAATACAAGCTTATGCAATGATATTCCATAGGCAGATCATTCGTTTTTCTCTCCTTCGCTCTTTCCATGTCAAGCTTATCTGCATTGTTGTTATCTTTCCTATACTGATGCCCCCATGGTCTTGATTGAATCTCAAATTGACCGTTGCTCTCTGGAAGAGTCCTCTTCTTTTGCTTTGCCTTTGTATTTGTGGTTCCATTCTTCAGCATTTCCAGAAACCTATTTTGAAGCAAAATTTACATAAGCTCAATGAAACCTATATTAAACTCATATACAGAGTTAATGAAGAAAAACTCATAGAACTCACAAAATCATTACAACACAAAACCTTTGAAAATGAGTGATTCTACACTACATAATTATATCTATGGAAAACAATAAATTCAGTTAAATCCGTCAAATTTAGGCTTAAAAATGTTGGAACATTTAGTAAGGGGACAACTGAGGGTTTAACAATGATCGTAGTTTGAAATCGACACAAGACATAAATAATACTTACAATTTATACGCAAAATCCACAAGAGAACTGTGATAGTCCGGTCGATCTGAGAGAGAAATCGAAAGCGCAATTGAAGAAAAAAGGACAAGTAATCAGAGGGAGTGAGAGACTAACGAACGACGATGGGGAGTATATATAGAACCGATTTTTTAACTGAAGAAACAAAAAGAAAATGTGGGAATATTCCAAATGGAAACCAGTTTTTTTTTTTTTTTAATTTATAATGTTCATATTTTCTTCTTTTTTAACAATTGGGATATTTTACCTAATTCTTGTCAGATTTTCTTCTTTTTTAATCAATTGGGAAGATTAGACCAAATTCCTGTCATGTTTTCTTCTTTTTTTTTGAAAATTGGGAGTATATTAGACCAAATTCTTGTCATACTTTCTTCTTTAATTACAACTGGAAATATCATACCAAATTCTTGTCAGATTTTCTTCTTTTCTATCAATTGAGAATATCTGACCAAACTCTCTTCCTTTTTAAAAAAGTTGTGAGTATATCAGAACAAATTCTTGTCATATTTGCTTTTTTTTTTTTTTTTTGACAATTTTCAGTATCATACCAAATTCTTATCATGTTTTCTTATTCTTTTGAAAATTGGGATATAAATATACCATATAAATATCATGATATTATTTATTTATTTATTCACATTTTACCATTATTTAAAATGTGAGACAAGACAGCTTATATTCCTCTACTCGAAAAATAAACTGCATAGAATTGGATATACAATTTTGATATTTTGATATCTGTTGGTTCACTGCAAACTAAAGATAAACTTACAAAAGAAAGATTTTAGTTGAAATTCGCCTAGTGATAAGTGTAACTAATTTTTTTTTAAAAGTGTTTTGCTTCTCTAACATTTATAGAAAAATAACTATAGTAGAAAAAATATCGACAAACTTAAAATACTAGTCTCTAATCCAATCCCACTAATAAAGTTCAAATAAAATGTAAAGGTTTTATAAATATGTTTTTGACCTATCTAAAAAAATATTTAAGTCACTTGTATTTTTTTTAAAATTTTTTAAAGGTACTCATATTTTTATTTTATATATTTTTGGTTTCTCTTTCTTCTCATTCCTCAATATCCCTAACTATGATAATAGATACAATATATCAAATAATCAATGAGTATTACTACAAGTCTACAACAGAAGTATGACCAAAAAACATATGTGCCTAGCAATCTATGGCTTTCTTATATTGGTTAAAGGTTAATATATTGCATCAAAAATCAAACTTACAAAGGAATGCTCTGTGATGATCTTCTTATTTTGGTTAAAGGTTAATATATTTGAAGATGCAGTTGGTTTGACGCAGATCGTGAATCAGTCAGGAAGTGCATCAACACGTGTGGACGGACTTGTAGCTAGGGATGTCAAAATGGGTAACTCAACCCGACCAGACAGTTACCCACACGGGTTTGAAGGTTATAGGGTCGGGTTATGACCCGACCCATTTATTTTATGGGTTATAAATTATAACTCAAACCCAATTATATTAATACATATGGGTTAAATAGGTTACATGGATACCCATATATATTAAAAATGAGTAATAAAATATAATTTTTAAAAATAACTGAGTAATAATTTTTTTTAAACATGCCATATATTATTAAAAATATACTTAAAACTTATAAAAAATAAATTTATAATAATAGTTATGAAGTAAAATAAAATAAAATACTCATAATTAGAGAAAACATAAAATAAAATCATAAAATAAAATCATAAATTTATGAATATTGTACATATTTATAATTTTTATTTTTATTTTGATAAACCCATGGGTAACCCGTAACCCTAATAGGTTTACCCGTTAGACCCATAGACTATTAGGGTCAACCCGCTAAAACCCATTTATTTATATGGGTAAAAAAATTCAACCCAAACCCATTAAAATTTGTGACCAATAGGGTCGGTCAACGCATGGGTAATGACCAATTTTGACACCCCTACTTGTAGCGGAGCTAAGCGGAGCTTAACGGAGCTAAAGGAGATGCTGAGCTGGATGCGAGCTTGTAGCGGTTAAGGACGAATCCAGAAGAGGCGGTAGCTGAGCTGGATGAGGAGATTTGGAATTATCAAGACAAAAGGAATATTTCCTATTCTTAGAGAAAAATAAGGAAAGGAAATATTCCCTTGGAGATTTGGAGTAATCACCAAGACAAACCTTGTAGGGTTTGGCGGTTCGTCTATTGAGGATAAATAGAGGACCTTGGCTGCTTGGAAGCGGCTATCACAAATATTGAGAGCTTTAGACTTTGGGTTTAGATCATCTTGTAAGAGAGCTAGGACAAAAGGGTTAGGGCTTGAGAGGTTCGAAGATCGTGGATAGATTGTGGTTGTCAATTCGTTTAAGCAATACTTGTAAGTTACACTTAAAGAATTTCTAGTAATATATTTCTTTGTAGAGAAATCCCTTGTGCCAATTTGTGATCTACTTCCATATCAATAGCCCTTGGTTTTTCAATTGGTATCAGAGCAGTCACCTTGCGTGTATTGCTATAGCAGGTGAGATCTTGCGGAATGGAGGGCTATCACCCAGAGCTGAAGGTGATACTTGATGATGGAAACTACACGTACTGGAAGGCAAGGACGAGAGCAAATATTCAATGTATTGATGAGGCCGCCTGGTACTTGACTGAGCATGGATGGAAACCACCTACAGTCACGATTGAAGGAGTAACTACAGCAGTGCCTCGAGAACGCTGGACTGCCAACGTGATGATTACAAGTTCAATGCTAGAGCACTGGCACAGATCAATGGTAGTTGCTCAAAGAAACAGTTTGAGCTGATTCAGGGCTGTACTAGTCAAAGGAGGCGTGGGATATTCTCCAGATCCACTTTGAAGGGACAAGTCAAGTTCAAAGCTCAAGGAAGGATCTATTGGCAACTAAGTTTGAGAATATGAGGATGGAGGAACATGAGTCAATTGCTGACTTTAGCTCGAAACTTAGCTCACTCGTTCAGGAGTCTCGTACCCTGGGAAAGGTATACAAGGATGCTAAGTTAGTGAAGAAACTTCTTCGGTGTCTTCCAGACAAATTCACAGCATACAAGGCTGGACTAAGTGCAAATCCTATCTTTGGGACGATCTCCTATGACGAGATGGTGGGAAAACTGCAGCTACACGAACTGGAACTAGGAGGTGTCAAAAAGGCTAAGGGTATTGCACTCATATCAACGGAGAAACAGGAAGAAGAGCCTGAAGAAGACAGTATCAGTCTTGGTACGTCGCTTTGACAGAGTCTGAAGAAGTATGAAACTGGAAAAACTCAGCCTCGTGTCAACAATGGAAGGAAGCCTATGACAAGAACGAGGGGACGAGTAAAACCGAGTCACAGTGTCATGAATGCAAGGGATATGGACACTTCAAGACCGACTGCCCCACTGTCAAGAGGAGAAGCATTACTTGCTACAAGTGCAAAGGAATAGGTCATACACAACAAGAATGTGAGTATGATGAGAAGATGGGGAAGTCGATGATGGGTGTTGCTGATGAAGATTCTGAAGGAGAGTCTGAAGATGAGGAAGAAGTCAGTAACTTTGTCGCATTTGCTGGAATTGCTGAAATAGAAGATACAAAGATCTCTGAATCTGACCAAGAGGATACTCACAGATGATGAATCTGAAGTTGATATCCATGAAAGCTATAAGGAAGTTCGTAATGCCTTGGTAGAAGTTGGGAAGGAAAACATTGAGCTCAAGAAGGAGAATACTCGTCTTACTGCACGAGTTGACGAACTTCAGAAAGCACTTCAAGCCGAGAAGGATCTCAACATGGATAATCTTAACATCGTGCTTGAAAAGATGGATGCAGTTAAACGAGCAGACGACATTACCAAGGAGTACTTTCTGGAAAAGGAGAATTCCAGAAATCTACAAGCTGAATTGGATCAACACAGAAAGCAACTCAAGATGCTGACTGGTACTAAGGAACTCGACAAGATTCTGAGCATTGGCCGTGTAGGGAAGTCAAATCTTGGTCTAGGATACACACCAGCAGTGTTACAACTGGAAGAATGTCAAGTTTGTCTCTGGAGGGTTGGCTCAGGATGTCCATCAAGCAGATACTAAGACACCAGCTCAGAAACTTGATTCCATTCTCAAAACTGGGAATCGAGGGAAGAGCACCATGGGACTGGGATATGATTCTTCTCCAACTCGCAATCCGAAAGGATTTCAGAGTCCAAGTGGAAAACATCAAGGAAAGGAGTGCTATTTCTGTGGGTCCTTAGGACATATCAGGGCTTTCTGCAACAAGTACTGGGCTAGAGTCGACTATGCATGGAAACGAGGACGCTATCATTGGAATCGTCATCTAAACCAGTTCTTCATCAGAAAATCGGATCTATATCAGAATCCTGCCCGACGTACATCAACTGGTGGTTCAAGACAGCGTGTCTACTCCAACATGGCCTTACTTGAAGAAATCGACGAAGCTGACAACACTGGACCATGGTACTTCGATAGTGGATGCTCCAGACACATGACAGGAGTCAAAGAAAATCTTCAAGAAGTGAAGAAGCTAAAAGGAGGGAAGGTCACTTTTGGATGTGGAACCAAAGGGATGATTCAAGGCAAGGACGCACCTCTGATGAGCAACCACAGCTTATGAACGTCTATCTCGTTCAAGGTCTGAAGTCAAACTGATCAGTGTCAGCCAGCTTTGTGATGAAGGTTTAACGGTCTGGTTTAACAAATAGAGTGCAAAGCCATTGACTCTGACGGAAAGACAGTCCTACGTGGAGTTCGCTCAGGCAACAACTGTTACATGTGGGATCAATCTGCTAAGTGCTTAAGTGTCCGAGATGATGTTGAACTATGGCACAAACGATTGGGTCACATGAATGTTCGACATCTCACCGACTTGGTGAATAAGGAGATTGTCCGTGGTGTTCCGAAGCTGAAGGGAACTGAGAAACTTGTATGTGGTCCTTGCAATCAAGGAAAGCAAATCAAGGTTCAGCACAAGAAGGTGGCAGATGTACAATCCAAGACTGTTTTGGACTAGTACACATGGACCTGATGGGACCAATGCAAGTGGAGAGCATTGGAGGAAAGCGCTATGTCTTTGTTCTAGTGGATGATTACTCGCGATACACTTGGGTCCGCTTCATTCGTGACAAATCTGACACCATGGAGTTTCAAGATTTGGGCTCTTCAAGTTATCACTGAGAAAGGAAGCCTCAAGCGCATACGCAGTGATCATGGGGGAGAATTTCAGAATGAGGTCATGACTAAGTTCTGCAATGACCAAGGCATAGCTCACCAATTTTCGGCACCTAGAACACCACAGATGAATGGAGTAGTGGAGCGAAAGAACAGAACACTTCAAGAGATGGCGCGTGCAATGATCCATGGAGGAAACATTCCTGTGAAGTTTTGGGCTGAAGCAATCAACACCGCATGCTACATCATCAACCGTGTTTACATGAGAAAGGCTTTACTCAAAACTCCTTATGATTGTGGAAAGGAAAGACACCTAACTTAAGCTACTTTCGTGTTTTTGGATGCAGGTGCTTCATTCTGAATGACAAGGATCAACTTGGAAAGTTCGACTCAAGGAGTGATGAAGGCATATTTCTGGGTTATTCAGGCAATAGCTCAGCCTACAGAGTCTTCAATCTTCGGTCCAAGATGATTATGGAGTCAGTCAATGGTTTTTGATGATCGATCAATTGCGGCCATGGGAGACTCTCCAATATTTCATGAACCAGAAGTCAGCGAAGCAGAAAAGAAGCAGAGGAGGTTCGTGAAGAAGAAGAAAAGGTTCATGAGGAAGTCTCTGACACAGCTCCTGATGTAGGTCTCCCACTGACACAAGTTCACAGAAACCATTCCTCGAACGATCTGATTGGAGACATCACTGAGCCACGAAGGACGAGAGGAATCAAGATGAACTATAAGCAGATGGTCAGCATGGCAATTATCCAATTTGAGTGCTTTGTCTCTGCCATAGAACCACGAAATCATCGTGAAGCACTGGAAGATGCAGATTGGATCATCTCCATGGAAGAGGAACTAGAGGAGTTCGTGAGAAACGATGTATGGGAGTTAGTGCCACTACCTGATGGTGTGAACGTGGTGGTACAAAGTGGATCTTCAAGAACAAGACAGATGATGCTGGAAGTATTGTACGAAACAAGTCAAGACTTTGCGCAAGGTTACTCACAAGTTGAAGGAGTCGACTTTGATGAAACCTTTGCCCCTGTAGCTCGTCTTGAGTCTATCAGACTGTTTCTAGGGATGGCATGCATATTGAACTTCAAGGTGTATCAGATGGATGTGAAGAGTGCCTTCTTGAATGGCATTCTACAAGAGGAAGTATATGTAGCTCAACCAAAGGGGTTTGAAGATCCTACACATCCTGAGTATGTGTATAAGCTCAAGAAAGCTCTCTATGGACTGAAACAGGCTCCAAGAGCTTGGTATGAGCACCTGACGAAGTTTCTGATTGACACAGGCTACGTCAGAGGAACTGTGGACAAGACCTTGTTCACACTTGAAGAAGAATGAGATGATGATGGTGCAGATCTATGTAGATGATATCATCTTTGGAGGAACTTCAGAGAAGCTGGTGGAAAACTTTGTGAAGAGTATGACTAAGGAGTTCAAGATGAGCATGGTGGGAGAGTTGAAGTACTTTCTTGGACTTCAAGTGAATCAGACTGAGAAAGGAATCTTTGTGGGGTGTATTGGAAAAGGGATTTTAAAGATTTTAGGTGATATTGAGGTCGTTTTAAAAACCCTGTTATTTAAATAAGGATTTTTAAATGTCATTTCAAATTCAGTGTTATTGAATATGGAGTTTTAGAAAGATCATTTAAAATCACTTACCAAGCCCTGTTATTGAATTAGTCATTTGTGAACCTTAAATCAAATCCAGTGTTATTCAAAATAAATAACTATTTGGGTAAAAACTTGTCATATGATTTTTAGGAGATTTAACACCTATTTTTGTGACAAAAATATGGTCAACGAAAATAACACCCATTGAGGTGTGATTTGGAGAGGTTATTACAAAAGTAAATAAAAAATAAAAAATCGAAGGAAGGTTTTGTTCTTCAGCTTATAGCCGTTGATAACCGCCGTGCCTCCATCGTCGTCCGTAACGATCCTGAGCTCATCGACATCTTAGCTATGAACGGAGTCGATGGACCACAAACCTCCGCTCTCGGAGTCTCAGCACCGTTACCACCGCTCAAGCCAACTTCATGTGCGTCACAGTCGACAACGACGAAGGTGGTGGTCGTGAGTCACGGAGTTGGTGGTGGTCGTGAGTCACTGTTTGACCACTAAACCGGTACATAAGGAGAAGGAAGAAAGCCGGTCCAGCGACTACGAGTGACGTGGATACGAGTTTGGAGCTGGAAGAGTAAAAGAAGCTAATAGACTTTTATTAAATACTTGTGCATTTACATTTGAGAATCTTATCCAGAAATTGTGTAACAAACTAGTGAGAGAGAGAGAGTGGTCGAAGAGCCTGTTCTTCCGATCAAGTGAGAGAAAGTAGCTCGGCGACGGAGCGATACCGATCCCGATCTACGTTGTATCTTTGTTATCAGAATCAATCAAGTATTCTCTTAACAAATTGGTGCGGTGCTTAGCGAATTCGCGACAGTACAATGGGGAAAATCGACGATTTGACAGAGGAATTTCACGGCGAGGTGGCGGAGCTGCGTAATCTGGGGAAGGAGCGACACGAGGAAGTGACCGGACGATTGGATTCACTCGATAAAAACACGGAGCTAATCGCGAATGTAGGACGTATCTCAGAAACCTTAGCTCAATCGACGGCGCAACAACGTTCTGAACCAAATCCACGAGAGGATTTCGCGTTACCGTCGAACGGCATTCGCGAGGTACGTAACTCGTTCCCAGCTGAACCTGGAGGAAATAGAAATGTAGGTTATCGGGGAATCAACAACGTGTTGGAGAATCGAAATAATATGTTGAAGAAAGTAGAATTATTTCAGTTTTCTGGATCTAATCCGTATACTTGGATCAATCAAGATAAGAGGTTCTTCCGTTTGGGGAATTACAACGACACGGAAAGGCTAGAGCTGTTATTCATCACGCTGCAAGGTCCTGCGCTGAATTGGTTCAACAGAGAGATGAATAGAGATCCATTTCGTGATTGGGTTTAGTTTAAGAAGAGAATGATAGCGAGATTCAACCAGAAAATGGAAGAGAATCCGCGCATGAGGTTGTTTGCATTGAGGCAGAAAGGTTCAGTAGCTGATTACGTGAATGAGTTTGAAGAACTCACGACGATTGTTACAGGAGTTGAGGAAGAGAATTTGGAGAATGTCTTTTACCTGGGATTGAAGCCAGAGATGCATGAAGTAGTGAAAATGCAGAAACCTCGAGGATTATCAGCACTATTCAGTACTGTGATATCAATGGAGGATAGTATTTTCTGCAAATCAATGGCAGAAGCAGCAAATCCTTTCAGAAGAAGCGGGTTCCTTTGCGTTCTGCTTCCCAATATAATACACAAAGGAATTGGAGCACAAGTTCGAGTTCAGAGAGCCCTAAACCATCAACACAGACCAGTGTACAAGCTGAACCGAGCAAAAGCCAGAGCCAGAACGCAAAGCCACCGTGGAAAACAAATGGAGGAAGAAATTACAGTGGGGTGCTGAAATTGAGTCCAGCAGAAATAGCAGGAAGAGAAGATTGGGCCTATGTTACAAATGCGCTGAGAAGTGGTCACGAGAACATCAAAACACATGCCACAATATGACATTGCAAGTCTTTACTGTGGTGAATGAAGAAGTAGTCGAGATTATGGAGGAGGATTGGATGGAGGGTTTGGATGAAGATATGGAGCTAATGACGGAACCGATACAACTATCACTTTTCGCCTTTCTGGGATTTGACTCACCAAGCGCAACGAAGTTATGGGGCACAATTGGAAACACCAAAGTGATAGTTATGATTGACAGTGGAGCTACTCACAATTTTATTGACCCCTCTGTTTTAGACAAAACATCTCTTGCACCAGCCAAAAACAGATCGTTCGATATTTTGTTGGGGACAGGGATCACTGTCAATGGTTCAGGCTTCTGTAAAGATGTGAAGTTGAATTTGCAGAAGAATGATTTCATCGCCGACTTCTTTGTATTGGAGTTGGGCAATACCGAAGTGATCTTGGGAGTTCAATGGCTGCGAACGTTGGGCAAGTGTGAATATGACTGGGAGAAACATGAAATGTCCTTTAATTACAATGGCGAGAGGATTACATTGTTTGGGGACCATGAGTTACAGTCTTCCAGGAAGTCGTTGAAACAAATGCAGAAGCAGAAATGGGCAGAGTATGCAGAGTTAGATGTGGAGTTAAGTGAGATGAAGGGGTTAGAAGAAATTAAGGAAGTTCCGGAGAAGATTCAGATGATATTGGAAGAATATTCTCAAGTGTTCTCTAAACCAACCGACTTACCACCTGTGAGGGGTCGAGAACATGCGATAAATCTGATATCCGGCACTGGCCCCATAAGCGTAAGGCCATATCGTTATCCGCATGCGTATAAAGAAGAAATGGAGAAGTTAGTGGGTGAGATGCTGAAGGCGGGAACGATTAGACCCAGTAAGAGTCTTTTTTCAAGCCTTGTATTATTAGTCAAGAAGAAGGATGGAAGCTGGCGTTTCTGTATTGACTACCGGGCTCTGAATAAAGTGACAGTCGCTGATAAATTTCCGATACCAGTGATAGATCAGTTGCTCGATGAGCTTCATGGTGCAAAATATTTCTCGAAGTTAGACTTGAGAGCTCGCTATCACCAGATCAGAATGCAAGAGAAGGATGTTGAGAAAACGGCTTTTCGAACAACAAATGGACATTACGAGTTTTTGGTTATGCCGTTTGGCTTAACGAATGCCCCAGCCACTTTCCAAGCGTTAATGAATGAGCTCTTCAAACCGTTTTTGGGATGATTCGTGCTGGTCTTCTTTGATGACATTCTGATATTCAGCCCTCCGTAGGAGAAGCATGAAGAGCAGCTAAGAGTAGTGATGGATATTTTGTGGAGCATCAGTTGTTTGCCAACAAAAAGAAGTGTCTTTTTGGTCAAAATCAGGTCGAGTACATGGGTCACATCATTTCAGATGAAGGTGTCGCTACGGACCCATCAAAAACTCAAGACATGAGAGATTGGCCGTCACCAAAGAATGTGAAAGAATTGAGAGGGTATTTGGGTCTCACGGGATATTACAGGAGATTAGTTGGGGGTTAGGGTTCTATTGCTAGACCATTAACAGATCTACTGAAGAAGGATCAATTTGAGTGGTTAGAAAGAGCAGAGAAAGCATTTTTGGAGTTGAAAGAAGCTATGATGACAGCTTCGGTTTTGGCCTTACCAAATTTTTCTGAGGTCTTTGTGGTTGAATCAGACGCATCAGGGTATGGTATTGGAGCCGTTTTGATGCAACAACAGCGACCTATAGCATATTTTAGTTCTGGATTGACTGAGAGGGAGCAGGTAAAGCCAATCTACGAAAGAGAATTAATGGCTATAGTGTTAGCGATTCAAAAATGGCGCCATTACTTGTTGGGAAGAAGGTTTGTTGTGCATACTGATCAGAAAAGTCTGAAGTTCTTGCTGGAACAGAGAGAAGTGTCAATCGAGTATCAGAAATGGCTTATCAAATTGTTGGGGTTCGAATTTGATATCATTTACAAACCGGGCGTAGAGAATAAAGCCGCTGATGGACTTTCACGAATTGTACGTGATCAAGAACATTATAGCTCAAAGGAGTTGATGTCATTAACGGTACATGCAACTTTGGAACTCCAAGATATCTTTAAAGAGATTGCGGAGGATAAGCAACTAGAGGATCAGATTCAACGCGTTAATGACGGCAAAGAAGAAAAAAGGGAGTATACGGTTGTGGATGGTCGTTTGATGTGTCACGGGAGGTTGGTCATTCCGAGATCGTCAAGTCATATTCCGATGATCCTCCGTGAGTTTCACTCTGGCGTAGTAGGTGGACACTATAGGGTGTTGAAAACGATGAAGCGGATCCAGAGTCATTTTTATTGCAGGAAGATGGTCAAGGATATACAGAAGTATGTTTCCGAGTGTGATATCTTTCAGAGGCACAAATATTCTACACTTCGTCCTGCGGGTCTTCTTCAGCCCCTGCCTATTCCGAACAAAATATGGGAAGATATTTCGATGGATTTTATTGAAGGATTACCTGTTTCTAAAGGAGTCAATGTTATATTGGTAGTGGTGGACCGTTTAAGCAAGTATGCTCACTTTCTTCAACTGAAGCACCCGTTTACGGCTATTGATGTGGCTAACAAGTTTGTTCAGGAAGTGGTCAGGCTACACGGCTTTCGGGGTCTATTGTCTCGGATCGAGATAGGATTTTCTTGAGCTCGTTCTGGACAGAACTATTCCGTCAAGCAGGGACTCATTTGAAGTTCAGTACAGCTTTTCACCCACAGTCAGATGGGCAAATTGAGGTGTTGAATCGTTGTCTGGAAACCTATTTGCGTTGCTTCGCATCTTCTCAACCGAAGTCGTGGGCGAAATTTTTGAACTGGGCTGAATTATCTTACAATACGAACTTTCACACCACCATTGGGACTACCCCGTTTCAGGTTGTGTATGGCAGAGAGGCTCCGAGCTTATTGAAGTTTGAGGAGAAGTCGACAGCAAATTTTGATTTGGAAGTGATGCTCAAGGAGCGTGATGAAGTTCTCGGTGCTATTAAGTTCCATTTGGAGATGGCTCAGGCTCGAATGAAGGATAATGCTGATAAACATCGACGTGAGCTCGAGTTCGAAAAAGGTGATATGGTTTTCTTGAAGCTGCGACCATACAAGCAACAATCCGTGTCGAAACGCTTATATCAAAAACTAGCCGCTCGTTTTTATGGCCCTTTTGAAGTGATGGAGAAGATAGGGGCAGTGGCTTATCGCCTGGGGCTGCCTGAGGGGTCAAAAATCCATAACGTGTTTCATGTCTCATAGCTGAAACCGGTTCTGGGGTCCAATCATCAAGTGACTGATCTTCCGGAGTCCTTTGATCAATGACCAGCGTTATTGCTTGAACCAGAGGCGCTTTTGGAAACTCGTTATGATATGGGAGGCCATTTGGAAGGTTTAGTCCAATGGAAGGGTCTACCGGAGCACGAGAAGACGTGGGTTCGTGCCTCGGATTTACTAAAGGAGTTTCCAGAACTTGAGGACAAGCTTCTTGTCGACGAGGGGGGTATTCTTAGGCCACTAAACCGGTACATAAGGAGAAGGAAGAAAGCCAGTCCAGCGACTACGAGTGACGTGGATACGAGTTTGGAGCTGGAAGAGTAAAAGAAGCTAATAGACTTTTATTAAATACTTGTTCATTTACATTTGAGAATCTTATCCAGAAATTGTGTAACAAACTAGTGAGAGAGAGAGAGTGATCGAAGAGCCTGTTCTTCCGATCAAGTGAGAGAAAGTAGCTTGGCGACGGAGCGATACCGATCCCGATCTACGTTGTATCTTTGTTATCAGAATCAATCAAGTATTCTCTTAACAGTCACGGAGTTGCTTTAGGCGGTGCTGGCTTTGTCTCTTCAGAAAAGAATGTACTGATGATAAGGTTTTGCGGTGGATGTGATATGATATGAATGAAGGATGATAAGATATGAGGTGGAATGCAAACAGGGGTGAATAAAGATGAAATGGTGCAATCACAATCAATCAATTCCTCTTAACCATCATAGTCAATGTAGTACAAGAGGTTATCAATCCAAAATGGGAAACTTGTCACTCTTTGAGAATATGAAACAACCAGAAAGTCAAGCAAGCAGTAAAGATTTGGTAACACTAACAACCTAAATGAAAAGAATGAAATGTAAAAGTAAATAAAGCAGTAACAAGCAGCTCGACCAAGACTCGAGTCGAGTAGAACAAAGTACCAGCTCGATCGAGTTTAGGGACGAGTTGAGAAAACAAAGCTAAAGTGACGACTTTAACAAATAAGAGAGAATTAGGGTTCAAGACAGGGTTTTGCAATCAAAGGAACTACACTTAATCATCTGCTCTTAAAACTCCTTGTATCAAGGCTTCTCTTGATATTGGGCTTCTCAATGCCTACCAACCCTTTCCCAAGGTGAAGGCTATCAACCAAGGAATGATCTCAGAAACAGGGGGTTAGCCAGTGAGAATCAAACCTTGGAGGCTATAGGATCATTGCCCAAACTAATCCATCCAACCCCTTAGACCTCTATTTCTAGAGCAAGAGATATTGGAGCTCTTAGTGGATCTTTTCCAGCGAATGCCATCACTTTCGTGTGGGGATCGCCTAAGGACTTACAAGCCAGGGGTAGTGGTCATGTAGCCTTAAGATCTATCCAAAAGAGAGAGAATCTAGATTAAGACCATAAGCTAGAAGGATTAAGCATATGAAACCTCTAATCTATCCCATCTCAAACCCTAATGGGTAACTACTCACTACACATGAATGTAAACACAAGCAAATGCAATAAAAGAGACATCATAAGAAAGAGGAGATGAAATTAAACAACTTTTATTGAAATAAGCAAGTGCAAATACAAAGAGATTAATCCAGGATCTAGATTCAAGAAGCAAGAGCTTCAAGAACACAAAGATGGATTAGATTGCTAAAAAGTAAAAGACAATAAATTAAAAGAAACTAAAACAAAATAATCTAAAGCTTGGTGGTTTTTTCGTGGCTTAGAGCCTTTAAATACAAGAGGATTAGGTTTAGGGTCAAAGGAAAGTCAAGGGGGAAGCAACATTTTTCGGGTTTGACTTTGACTTCTCAGCTCGATCGAGTTGAAGCTTGGCCGGTCGAGTTGAGGAACTCGACCGGTTGGTCGAGTAGACGGTCGAGCTGGTCTTCAAGATGGCTTCTCCCTTCTTCCTTTGCGTATCCAGTTGAGCTGCGTCCATGTGCCAAGTCCCTCCATGCTCCTCATGTCCCATATGCTCCAGAATGCTCCAAAAGACCTATTTCAAAGGACCAAACATGCATATGTATGCAAATGCAACCTAAAACTAACATGAATGCATAAGAAGAGAAAAGGAACAAGATATGAT
>CACVBM020001112.1:42984-144740 GCA_902728155.2 Microthlaspi erraticum
ACTATGAAACCTCTAATCTATCCCATCTCAAACCCCAATGGGTAACTACTCACTACACATGAATGTAAACACAAGCAAATGCAATAAAAGAGACATCATAAGAAAGAGGAGATGAAATTAAACAACTTTTATTGAAATAAGCAAGTGCAAATACAAGAGAGATTATCCAGGATCTAGGATTCAAGAAGCAAGAGCTTCAAGAACACAAAGATGGGATTAGATCTCTAAAAAGTAAAAGTACAATAAAATAAAGAAAAGCTAAAACAAAGATAATTTTTCGTGGCTTAGACCTTTAAATACAAGAGGTTTTAGGTTTAGGGTCAAAGGAAAGTCAAGGGGGAAGCAACATTTTTCGGGTTTGACTGTTGACTTCTCAGCTCGATCGAGTTGAAGCTTGGCCGGTCGAGTTGAGGAACTCGACCGGTTGGTCGAGTAGACGGTCGAGCTGGTCTTCAAGATGACTTCTCCCTTCTTCCTTTGCGTATCCAGTTGAGCTGCGTCCATGTGCCAAGTCCCTCCATGCTCCTCATGTCCAATATGCTCCAGAATGCTCCAAAAGACCTATTTCAAAGGACCAAACATGCATATGTATGCAAATGCAACCTAAAACTAACATGAATGCATAAGAAGAGAAAAGGAACAAGATATGATGCAAATGGATGCTAAAACTATGCAAAAGATGCATAAAAGATGTGCTAAAACTATGTAAAATGCAAGTACATCACTGCTTTATGCAGCATCCGCCAATGGTCATAGTGTCTGACCGAGCCAAGGCCATTGCTAGAGCATGTGAGATCGTGTTTCCTCTCCAAGGTAACATATCTCCAAGGTCAAGGATTTCCATGCAAAAGAGATCATGTATATGGTTAAGGGTGCAGCTTACGCTCATACAGTTCCTGAGTATAACCGCTACATGGACTTCATTCGAGCTGCAAAACCTGAGTTGGCAACTTACCTAGAGGAAGCAGATCCGAAATTGTGGTCTAGAGTTCATTTTCCCGGTGATAGATACAACATAAAGACGAGTAACATCGCCAAATCAATTAACTCGGCTGTTCAGAAGGCAAAAGGATATCCCATTCCAAAGCTTTTGGAATTTATAAGGGAGAAGCTTGGGAGATGGTTTACCAAGAGGCGTGAGGATGCTATGAGTCTCACAACTACCCACAGCAGAGGAGTTGAGTACATTTTAGCTGTGCGTTCAGATTATGCGGCAAGTATGACCGCTGAACGCATAGACACTTGGTGTTATCACATAACGGGAGGAAAACGTGATTGCAATGTCGACTTGTTCCGCAGAACGTGCTCTTGTGGGGTGTATGATGTTGAGAAAATTCCTTGTACTCATGTCATTGCAGCCGCAGCCGCATCAAACGTACTAATGTCCCATTACGTGTGCGATTCTCATTCTAAACTTTGCTTGTATTCAACCTGTGCACATCTGATCTATCCTAAGGCGGGATCTGACTCACACGTAAAGAAACAACCGTGTTTGATTCCAGTTGAAAAGGTCCCTCCTGGTAGGAAGAAGAAGTCGAGGTGGCTAACTTGGCTAGAAATGTCGAGGAAGAAAAACAATAAACCGAGGAAGATGCACAAGAAGTACAGCTGCTCTAAGTGTGGGGAAGCAGGACATACTCGCCCAAAATGCGTAAGCTCATCACTATATCCTTCTTTTGTATCCATCTTGAAAGTCTTTAACAATTATCTGGGAATGGTCGAACAGGTCGCAGAAGACTGATGTGAAGTTGGATGAAGTCTACCTAGGCAGTCTACATATGAAGCCTAATTCCGCTTCTCTTTGTGTTTTTAATACTCCTGAAGTCTATCTATTAAGTTTTAAGATGAAGTCTACCATCTGTTCTTTAGTTTGGCCGTTTTAGGGTGGTGAAATGGAGGAAAACTAAGGTTTTTTGTTGTTTTTAAAATATTGAAGTCTACTCATGAAGTCTGTTCTTGAAGTCGACAGATGAAGTCTACCATCTGTTCTTTAGTTTGGCCGTTTTAGGGTGGTGAAATGGAGGAAAACTCAGTAGATTACCCATCACAACCTCACAACAATGCAAACATGCATACAAACACACAAGAGATTTGACGGCATAACTTCTCTCCTAGAAGATTATCCATCACAACCTCATAACACATTATATAAATTTCTGCAGCATAACTCTCCACAATTTTTACTAAACCTTATTGTTTAGAGAGTTATACTACAGAACCAATAACCAATATGAACAGAAAGCATCTCCCATGCTTTGGTGTTCATACAACCTGCATACACACACAAAGATCCAAAATACTAAAACTATAACACCAAGACTCACCACTTTAAGAAGACTTCAAGATCCTCCTAGCTTTCCTTAAGCTTTGATCTTGACCTACTCTAATCTTCCACTAACCTCACTTAATTAAGAAAACTTTCTTAATTACTCTCTAATCACTTTTCAGGTGCTCTCTAGCTTTGGGAATGGAATGGTTTGGACTTGGGGCTGGAGGAGCGTATTTATAGGAGTTCAGGAGGCTGCCTGGCTTCTTGGGACGTCTCCAGTCATGCGCAGACACATGGAGACCTAGGTCTAGCATAGCTTTGCTTGGTGGCGACCTACACTGCCTCAGAACGCGACATCCAGGCGGTCTAGGCTAGGTAGCTTTGATTGGTGGCCTCTAGGGCGTCTCAGGACATGACACACGTCATTCCTATCCCCTCTCAATGCTCATCCAATGAGCCGACTTCCCCCAAGCATGTGGTGTGATCGTCCGATTGGTTATAACTCATCTTATCCATTAAGCTGTTGGTGCTTCTGTCTGATTGGTCAGCTCTTGATCCAATCCGTTTCTCATCTCTACACTTGCTTCTCATCCACTCCTGAAGCTTATACTTCTCTCTCAGTAGGTTGGTGTTGCATCCTGATTCGTCCAAGTCAGTTTCGTCTCCATTGAGCACTCAATGTCTCCGTCTGATTGGTTTGGACGATTCTTGTCTCTCATGAGCAGCTGGGTGTCTCTCCCTGATAGCATTAGGTATTCTTGGAGCTTATCCACGCCCTCTCTCCTCTTTAGCAGCTGGTGTCGTTGCCCAATTGGTTTAGGCTTGCTTCGTCTTCATTCGGTAGCTGGATGTTGCTACATGATTGGCTGAATGGTTTTGGCTCCATCTGAGTAGCTGAGTGTCTTCTCCATACTGGTTAGATCATCCTTATCTTCCCAAGTAGCTGGTGTCACCACTTGGTTGGCTTAGAACAAGATTGCTCCAAATGTACGTTTCCTCGTCCAGAGGGTTTCGTACGTTTCCCTGTCTGGAGGGTTTCGTCCCCGTCGTGCTTGAGAATTAAAATCTCCTATTTTAATCCTTCTCTCATTTCCATGTTTCTGAGCTTCCACATAGTTGCTTGGAAATGTGCGGAATACCTCCATCCCGAACATTTACGTTTCTTGCAGTCGTTGCGGGATAGATCTTGGGCGTCCGTCCCATCTCTCAATCTGCTCGTCCGATTTGCATTCTGCTTCGACCAAACTTCTTAGAATGGTCTCTTATGTCTTCCAGACTCTTCTCTTCTTGATTTGGAGAACTTTGATATTTCGCCGTCCGTCGGCTCTTCCCATGTTCGCACAATGATCGTCCCACCTGGACAATCTTGTTGTATCTTCAGTTCTGCTCGATCGTTCTTGATCCTGTCTTGATCCAAGTCTTCGTTGTGATCTCTGGATTAGATCCCACGTCTTTGTCTTCCAATCCCAGAGTGTTGATCTTCCCATCCCGGCCTTTGGGATGTTTTAGGTCTTGATACGGGGTATCACAGACGGTGTTCGGCTGGTTTAAAAAAAAATTAATACCTCCTCGGTTAACCTAATCCGAACCAAATTGATTTGAGAACATAATAATACAACCAATATTTAAGATTTATAGACTTAGACAACATATGAGCCACTTGATTTGGAAAAATTTTTCCATGTAAAATTACTTTTTGAAGAAATGGAAATAACTTTAAATGGAATGTCAAATGTGAAATATTATATTATACAACATTATAACTCATCAAACGAAACTGAGCAAACCCGTAAAACGACACATATTTATGTTATACTGTTCAGACATTGAAGCTGGGTTGATTATATTTGCTCGGAGTTAGGATCTAGCATGAAATTATAACAATTTATATACATATTTATTGCATCTCATACTAATATAATCAAAATATAACTCACCCAACGAAACCGAGCAAAGCCGTAAAACGACACATATTTATGTTATACTGGTCAGATATTGAAATCGGTTTGATTATATTTACTCGGGGTTAGAATCTAGATGGTGTAATAACAATTTGTATATATATAAATTGTAACATCCATAAACCAAAAATTGGGAATTTCGTCGGTTCAATTTAAGTGATTTGGTTTGGGCCGGTTTAGTGGAGAAAGCCCTAAAATCAAGTTTAAAGAGTGCAGCCGTCTTCTCTTTGGGAATTTTCGAGTCAAAGGCTGCAGAGGAGAAAAGTGGAGTTTTTGGAGAGATTTTCGAGTTTTACTGTTCATCGGGTACTGTTCATCGGGTACTGTTCATCGGTACTGTTCATCGGTACTGTTCATCGTCGGGATTTCCGCACTGTTCATTGTCTTTCCTTCAGTTTCAATCCATTGTCAAGGTGAGTGCATGACTGTGGGTCCGTGATTTGCTAGATTAGATTTGGTTTGTGGTTGTTCTTGATGAGTTTATGTTTTTAATTGTTATTTTTATGATATTTTGGTTGTTCATGTGATGAATTGTGTGTTTGTGTGGTTTAATCTGGTTTATTGGTTTAATTGAATTTAATTGATTTGATTCTGGTTTATCTTGGTTTAATTGAATTTAATTGGTTTAATGGAATTAAATAGATTTAATTCGGATTTAATTAATTAAATAATATTTATTAATTAATTGGTTTAAAATAATTATTTTAAAATATGGAAAATTATTATTTAATTATGAGAATTATTTAATAATTGAGAAATTGAGTTTTAATTATTAAAAATTATTTAATAATTGGAAAATGGTATTTAATAATTATTGGAGTTTATAAATATTATTAAATATCTAGTAAATTGCGTAAATGGCTCGTAGGCAGAGTGATTGCCTCACTAAGTATTTATTAAATACTTACGCAACTCCATTCCAATGTGTTGCAGGTAAAAGATTTGTGTGATCGCGGAATCAAGGCTGAAGAGGGGGATGATAGGATGTTTACTGTTTTATTGTTTTGCATTATTTTGCTAGACTTGTTTAATTATTATTTGCTTCCGCTGAGCTGATTTATTTGTTATTGATATTTTATTTATTTAATTTTTTTTAAGACCTTCGCTAGAATTGATTAATATTTATAAAAAAAAAATGTTTGTTGTTTCATATATATATATATATATTTATTGATTTCATCTCATACTTAAATAATCAAATTAACACTAATTGATCATCATATATCACAAACATATATACTATTATTTACATAATTACCGTGTCAATATTTAAAAACATTTTATAACAGTTACAATATCCCGTGCTTTCCAAGCACGGGTCAGGATCTAGTTTACATTATAAATCAAATATATGCACTGACATAATGATATTGATATGTTTTCAGGTTTTCAAAAAGTTTGGTTTGGGATTTTTCGGGTTTTCTCCGGGTTTTAGGTTTTCAGATTTAGAGATATAAATTTTTTTAGTGTTTTTCAGAGTAGGTTCGGGTTCATGTTTTGAGTGTAAGACAAAGGCCTAAACTTAACCATAACTAGATCTTGACCCGTGCTGCTACAGCACGGGTTGTTGTATCTTATAAGGAAACATAATATTATGCTAATGAGGTGAATGTGATAATCAAATTATCATTACTCTAATTTAGGGTTAAAATAAATTATTCAATTATAGATGAAAGTGAGATATTATGTGTTTGTGTGTTTAATTTAGGGAGACATATTAAAAATCTGATTTTATGAGATATTAGTAAAATAAAAATGATTGACTTGTTTGTTTAACGCACATTTGGTAGATACCAGATATTGCAATTATGGCTCAATTCATTGTATTTTTTTATTTGATTACATTAACGAATAAACAAATGAAATAATATACAAATATCAAAGAGAAACTAGATCCTTATTTTTCGAATGATGATGTGAAATTGACGTTATCTGATGTAGTGGGATAAATTCACGAATGAAAATCCGGTGAAGATAAAGACTTATCAGAGTTTAAAGTTCGGAGACAGCAGCATCGTGTATTCATCAAAAAAAAGATAAAGAGCTTTAGATATAAGTGATTTAGCATTTCCTTTACTTCAAATCTGAGGATGCTTTCAAAATAAATGTCTCACTCGAAAAAACTAAAATATAAATATCATGCTTATTCAACATTTTTTTTATAAGGGATCAAATCAGTTATTTTTCTTTATATAAATTATGCATATCTTTTTAGAACTTACATGTCATGATCGTACGTAAAATATTAGACATGTAAAACACACTTAGAAAAATATGACCATTCTTCATTACCTTTTTTGGAGTACAAAGTTGAATCAAGGTGGATCCTATCCGCTGGTACATAATTGTAAAAAAAAATACTGTATGAAAAATAATTTGAGGATACTTTGAAAAATAAATATCTCATTTAAAAAATATAAAATATAAAAATCATTCTTCTGCAACACTTATTTAAGAGATAGCGCCAATTATTTTTATTTTTATTTTATATATGAATTGTGAATAACTTTTGGAATAAAGAGATAGATTTGTTCATGTTAAGATCACATGATCGTTATTATTTTTGTTTAGTTTTTGGATCTATAAATTTTCTTCAGGAAAAATTATCAGAGTATCACATAAATTTTTTTGTCTCAAAATATAAACAATTTTGTCTTATCAATGCAACTTTTACTTTATAAAATATTGAGTCAGTCTATTTTTTTTTTATGATTGGTGAGATTGTGATTAATTTATCTATTAAATAATATTTTATTAAATAAAAATAATTTTGTTAATTTTTCACTTTTTCTAGAAGTGCTTACATATTGGGACCGAGGGAGGGAGTATATAGGTCTCACTTTTCTTCTTTGCTGGTTCTCACCCATCGACTCACTTTATATGAAGTTTCGAGAATTCAATTCGCTGATGAGCTGATAATTCCAATCTGTCTATGTTCACTGGATGACTGTATATAAAATTTGGATTAGAAGTGACAAATTGATGAGCAGATGATTTGATAGGCTTTGCTTACTCTTATTATTCTCCTTTTTTGTTGCTAATGACGTTTACACATAGATATTTATACATGATAATCACAGTCCCGTGTTTCAAAGCATAAATGGAGCAGTCTTTTAGATAGCTTTGGTCAATAAAAAATAATCTTCATATTTGCTGGAATAATTATGTTACGAACAAAGTAAATAAATATTATGTCTATATACTCAGGGAAAACAACACGAAGGCAGACAAGTTAGCACGTAGTGCTCGAGCTCTACCTACTGATGTGTATTATGTAAACTCTGTTTCACCAACTTGGATTTCTGGGTTGGTTTAAACTAGAGTCGCTGTTGACAAAAAAAAAATATATATATATATATATATATATATATATATATATAATTGAATACACTAACGTTTCAATAACATTTTAAATAAAACTATACATTTCTTAAACTAACAAATCAATATAGATGCTCTATCATCATTCCACTGTTGCTTTCAATAATGCTTGTATTATCACTAGAATTCAACCCGCGCTACGTCGCGGTGGTATTTTCTTCTTTACCTTTTTTCTAGTTTTAATTTATTATGAATATTATTTATTTTGGTCATTATTAAAATTAAGGGTCGTTAAGAATAAACGAAAAATAAAACTAAATATATATATTTTTCATTGTAGTGTCACTTGAAATCGGTTATATTAAGAATATACAAATCATTGTTTATTAATTTTTATTTGAATATGAAAATATTGTAAAAAATATTAACTTCAAAATGTACATTCCATCAAATCCAAATTAACTTAACTTCATTTGAATACACTGCTACTTATATATGGCATTTTATTTGCTGAATCTTTTTCACAGATTTTCAAGTGTGCTTTAATATCTGCTTTGCTTAAATTTACTTTTACAATGACAAATTCCGCCACGATTTTTTCATATTATTTGTTATTATTTGTTTGTACTTTATAACTTAACTTATTTTTCTTGACTTATAATTTGATATTTTTTTCAAATTATTTATTAGGAAATAAATTATATGGAAGTAATTTTTCATTCTTTCACACTTCCCCTCAGTTTTCTTCTTCACCTGTCACTAAAATTCAATTTGATTAATAAAAAAATCTTGTAGAGTTTTTTTTTGTTAAATAAAATTTACAATGTACATGTTTTAATTTTCCTAAAACGTTTTTGTGATCTTTGAAAAATTATTTTATTGTGGTCCGTGTGTTAGCCTTAAAAGACATAAGTTAGCTAAATCACCCGTTAGAGTTCCACATTTTTTAATTTTAGTATCCTACTTCACGTCAAATTTTAGTCTCCTATTGAAATAGGAACCTAATCCAAAATCAATCGAATTCTCACCACTATTTGCTGTTAGTTTTTAAAAATGCCACATTTTATAAGACATTTATAAAAACACAGAGATTATTGTGACTTTTCCAGTATCCAAAGTCCAAACGAACACAAATTGTTTTACATATGAAATGATAGTTCTTCTCACAAAAATTCACAACTTTTTGTGTGACAAACTACTACTAAAATATTTCTCTCGCAAAATCATCGCCAGCTATTATTTGTTTTTCTTTCTACAATTTTGGGCTTTCATTGGTTTTTTCTCTCAACTTATAAAAAAACGTTATAACCATTTGTATTATGTGTTTGTCAAAATACAGAAAAAAAAACTATAATGGGAAGAGGTTTAAGGCTAGAACAGCCATGAAAAGCAAAATGGAAATAAGAATGTTTGACACGGTAAAAAAAATGGAAATTTTGAAGGTAGTCTTTGATATATGAACTCCTCAAGACGAGACATTCAACACTTGAAAAGCTACGGCTTTAGGAATTTAAGCGTGCTTAATGTTATTAAGAGCCACGGAGACAACAAGTACATAAATGCAGAAATATTGGTACGGTCGTCAACAATTGCTATGCCTAGATCATTCTGAGAACCAACTCAGTTCAGTAGCAAAAACCAAGCATGAGGGAGACTCAAATTCGACGCGGACATGAATCAATCACACCTTTATTGTCGGAACTCGTTTTTGACAAAATGGTTTAAGTCCATTTTCCGGTTGGTTTTCCGGTGAAGACGTTTGTCGGAAAAACCATATGTTAGGCACGAAAGAATCGTCGCCATGAACACTATGAAATAAGTGTATTCATATGTCAAAATCAGAGTTGATTTGAATGAGAAATGGAGTTTATAAATGGGTGTTTATAAAAGCTTATAAAGTTTTTTATATTTGGCTAAGTGTTAAAATTAGCAAATAGCCCATATTAGATATTTGGATTTGAGTTTGGGTTATAATTGTTAATTGGATATCAAGTCCATTAACTTATTATAGTGAACCAAATTAAAGTTAATCTTTTGTGTTAAGACTTAATTTACACAAAAAAGAAATCCATATACTAAAATATTATTGCTTTAAATTTGATCAAAGCAAAATATCTTAGTCTATTATTACGTGGTCAAAGTCATATGGTCAAAGTCATATTGTGACTTAATAATATTGATTGCTACGTGATTTGCTCCATTATGTTGTGATATGTTTTTGGTCAATACGAAGACCATGCAATTATGTCACTTGATCTCATTCTTTTCCTATATAAAGCCTCTTGTGCTTCATAGGAAATCATTCATTCAACACAGAAAACATTCCTCACAAGTTTAGTTTCTCTCTTATTTTTCTTTTCTTTTATTTTGTGTCTGAGAGTATAACACAGAGTTAGGTTCGTTAGCTTCTATTCCGAGTGTTGCGGAATAGTCGAGTGCGGTTGTATCTTGGGATTCTGATTGCATAAACATCGTCACACTACGGGCAATTAAAGAATTAAGGAAAGAGTGTCTCGCCTCCGCACAAACCCGTTCTTCCCGTTCTTCATTTACCTTTAATTGGTACTAGATCCTGACCCGTGCTTGGGAAGCACGGGATGAAAAGTTTTTTGTAAATGTTTTTATAATATTGATACGGTAATTATTTCAATAAAAGTTTGTTATGTTTTCATGCAAGATACTGACTCTGAGGCAGTATTGCTCAAACCGCCTTCAATATGTTTTGACAGTATAACATACAGATATGTTGTTTTACGGGGTTTGCACAGTTTTATTTGGTGAGTTATATTTTGGTTATATACGTATATCTCATTCGGTTTAAAGATTTACCGTTTTGCTTGGTTTCATAATGTATGGTTTTGCGGGTTTGATTTGGTGAGTTATAAGTATAGAATTAATATTTCAAATTTGATAACCCCTATTTATTATTTCCATTTGTTCCAAAAGTTAATTCAGTTGCAGAAATCATAAAAGAAAATCAATACTCTTAAATTATACTCCTTAATTTGGGTATATTCTTAAATTTTTCAACGGCCGAGAATCGCCGTTACCATTTCTTATTTTCTTAATTTCGCGATATCGTCGGAACGTCTTCTCTTTCGACAAAAATCCGGTCGTCTCCTTCATCTTCTTCTTTTTCCTTTATGCTCCTCGCGTTAACACTTCTCCGCTCGTCTTCTTCATCTTCTTCTGTTACTGAAATCTCAATCGATCAATCTCAAACATTTTTGTGGTCTGACCTAATCCAGATCTTTTCAATGTTCGTGAAAATCCTATGCTCTACTCAAAAGAACCCAGCAAAATCAATCTCTGCAGCTGACGGGACTGTGCCCTTGCGTCTCCGTTCTGTAGGTCATGTAAACCTCTAAGCTCTCGCAATTTCCTTCCCTGTAGCAAGACTTCGATTTTTACTTGCCTCCTAAATCAGATAACACAAATAAGATTAAAATCAAATGAATTGCAAAGTAAATTAAAACTTGTATATGTTCAATCCCGTCATAATGGTGAATTTATTTAACATTTCGTAATCACATTACTTGGTTGTAAATTTGACGAGCTGAGCGATCATGAGTGAAGCACGGATTGAAAAGGAGACATTGCTGTTGAATACCAAAAAACTTCACTGCAAAATACTCAGGTAAATATTTTTCTTGGACACCTTTTTGTATCTCTGTGGTATCCGTTAGAATTATTTTAGGTTTTTAGTTGTGATTTGAATTTGTTACCATAAGGGAAACTTGATTTCTCCGTTAGATTAACAATTTCGTTTTTAAGTTATTTGCATAAACTAAGAACAAATTAAGACAAACGTAAATACAATCACAATATAGGTAGTTCTCAAAAATGGAAAAAAGTTTTAAAACATCATTCTCATAGACTAACAAAGTTCACATCGTTTTGAAGAACATAGGATATTTTGAAACCATAGTTGAAATGAAAGGTGCATACTTAGATTCTCATAGTTAAACTGCAAACAAAAGCTCAAGAAATACTTAAACGGAAAAGATCTTCATACTTCGATGGGAATGATTCATTGATTTTCCCCCCCCCCCCCCCCCCCTCCCCCCCCCCCCCCCCCCCCCCCCCCCCCCCCCCCCCCACTTAGATTCTCATAGCTAAACTGCAAACAAAAACTCAAGAAATACTTAAACGGAAAAGATCTTCATACTTCGATGGGAATGATTCAGTGATTTATCTCCTTCATATGCTTGTGATCATCATTCATCGCTCAGGTCCTCTTCTTGGTGCAATCTGCAGTAAACCAGAACCTAAGAATGGTCATAATGAGCAGCCTACATTCTAAAAAACTTTGTAATTCCGAATTATAATACTTACAATATGTTCGTGAAATGTACCACTTCGTGGTGTCCAGGAGGATCATACTCAAAAGTAGAAATCCCTTCTTCATCTTCGACTTGAATAGGACCTGGTAGTTTATAGAGTAATGGTTGATCATTATCTAGTTGATATTGAGATGCTATAGCGTAAGATGAAGGTAACTTAAGGTTTTCAAAGTTTACTAACCATCTCTTCCAACAACACGCCAATTGGTTAATAGGCATATGTTTGTTCCGGTTTCACCATAACATAGCCAATTACGTTTAAAGAGAACCGCCAAGATCCCCTTTGCACGACAGTTTAGATGATTTCCACTGCATAACCATGAAATTGTGACATTCATAATCATATAACATATCATGTTTCTTAGTTTGG
Source organism: Microthlaspi erraticum (assembly GCA_902728155.2). Classification (NCBI taxonomy): domain Eukaryota; kingdom Viridiplantae; phylum Streptophyta; class Magnoliopsida; order Brassicales; family Brassicaceae; genus Microthlaspi; species Microthlaspi erraticum. The sequence continues at coordinate 55,249 of CACVBM020001112.1, forward strand.
AAAAGATCTAATAAGTAGTTATCAAATTCTTACTCGTTGTCTTGAAGAACAAAGTCAATCGATCCGGTGGTCTTAGGATCATAGTTATGTATGTTTCTAGGCATAGAGTCATCCACTGTGAGGCCGAAATCTGAAACAGAAGATATGACGCCTAGAAAGTCTACAAAAACCGTTTAAAACAAAGTATCAAACTTTAACAAAAGGATTTTAATTAATCTTAAAATTTTGCTCTTTGACAATAGTATTAGTAAGGAAAATTAACCTCTAGTGTAAGAAGTTCCATCGTGAACAGTTCCGTTCTTAACATCCTGAAATGGAACCAAATCTAGCGGAATAAAACCATTGAACAATTCTGAAACACCAACTTCTGTGTTTCGCTTGAGAACGATCTCTTTTCTTTGTTTAGTCATACGAATCTCATTCCGGACAATAACAACTGAGAAACCAGTTATCGTGAACCAGTCTCCTTTCTGAAGAAGTCTCTTAAATCTCTTGGCATCAGCAAAATGCTGGACGAATGCATGCATCCTTGTGCCCTGTTTGCAAAAATGAGTGGAGATTAAAACATTAAAATTTGTTACCTCTAAAATAACCCAATGTTTAACTGTATAGGTTAACTATTCACAAACCTCATCATCAACCACCAGGAAACTGAGGCCTTCACCATTCTCGACATCTAGAGTAGACCACACGTTCTCAACTCTCACTCGAATCATTGAATCATCTCCATTGGGTGTAACCATGGCGAGTCTCTCAAAGTTTGCCATTGAAGTTGTTTTTTAGGTTTCTTTTCTTCTTTACAGAGTTTTGATTGAAATAGGATGAATTTTTCCGCTTATATATGATGTTCTTTCTAGGGTTGCGTTTATGTGGACGGTTGCATTTAATCATGGATTCTTAAATATTTCCTGAAGATTTTCTGAAGATTGAATATTTTCTTGTGATAATTAACTGAATATACGGATATTTTCAGAAAAGGAGAGTTCATTAAGTTGCGGAATCTACGTAACCGGCTAGAGAATCATTACATATTCGAATAGATGCAAAATACACCAAGGTAAATGTTTGTTGTTTTTCAATCCTTTCCAATCCGTGTTTTTCTGTTTGTTTCGTTTTAAGTTGTGACCTACTGTTATGTTATTAGAAAAGACTATGATCAAATCAAATCAAACATAGTTAAATAGAAGCCAGAAAAGTTTAAAAAGGTTCCCAAACATGAAACAAAGGTTTAATACATAGTTGTCTTAGATAATAACCATGGACAGAAAAGTAGACGACGTGCATCATCTTAAAATATCTTCCGACATTTTGCTTGAGCATATCGTGAAGTCCATCAACTTTTGTTGTCGGTTCTACAGCCATTGAAATAATCAAATTCCATTTCTTCAACATCTTCTTCGCTGCTGTCTTGTGAGGAAGAGCACCTGCATAGACACATTAGTTTTATTAAGCTGTAATTTTCAAGTTTTAAGCCTTTTCATAATTCTTGTTATCAGAGAGAGTCATTCTTAGAATACTTACATTATCTCAGTGAAATGGTCAACCTCATCAAAGCCAATAGGATTGAATTCAAATCTAGAGATTCCTTCTTCACTTTCGATATGAATTGGATCTACACATATAATTATAACATCCCATCAAGATAAATAATATTTAATAGTATAGATTATTCAAGGAAGGATGTAACTGGAAATTTTCATACACTTACCCGCATCTTCTACAACCCGCCAATCGGTTAAGAGGCATACGATGGTCTCAATTTTACCATAGTAAAGCCAAAACCGTTTAAACTTAGATGCTAAGGCACCCTTTACACGACACTGTATTTGATCCCCACTAAAGTAGCCACAAATAGTGTATGTATTTCAGGTTAGAATTCAGAAACGATACATAACTTATTCCAATTTAGTTTTGTGTAAATATACTTACTCGTTGTCCTGTAAGGTGAAATCTATTGTGTTAGTGGTCTTTGGATCATCGTTTAAAGGGTTCCTAGGAATAGAGACATCTTCCCTGAGCATTGTCTCACGAACTTCAAATATAAACCCTAGAAAGTCTACAAAAAAATGCCAAATAAAATTAACATATTGAAAGCTACTTTTCCTATAGGGTTCCTCGTTTAGATGATACAAAATGTTAAGTAAGAAAAACTAACCTCTAGGGAAAGAAGTTCGTTCATCATTCCAAAAATTCGAAACATATCGTAAGGAACGATGTCAAGCGGAATCCAAGCATCCGAGTCCTCTGCGGGTGTGACGCTGGTGTTGGACGTGAGAGCAATCTTGTTTCTGGCTTCCGTCAAACGGATCTCTGTGTTCACCATGACCACGGAAAATCCGGTTAGAATATTCCATTCCCCTTCATGAAGACATCTCTTGAACCTTTTCATCTGATTACTTTGTTCAACAAAAGCATGCATCTTTGTGCCCTGTTAGAGTAACATAAAGTGTAGTTAGGAACATGATTTTGGAATATAAAGAACTTGTATATGAGAAAATATGAATATGAATAGATCGAGAACAAACCATTTCATCCACAAAAAGAAAGCTAAGACCTTCACCAACATCTGCCTCCAAGGTATCCCACATCTTTTCAACTCTAACCAAAACCCTCCAATCAGAACGGTTAGGTGTCAACACGTTGAGTCTGGTGAAGTTTGCCATTGAAGATATTTTCTAGAAATGGAGTTCTTAGTTTTCTACTCTGGAACATAAGTTCGGAGAACACTCTCCTTATATAGGGAAACAAATTAGGGTTGTCTTTGATTGGGACGGTTGATATTACTAAACGACGCAAAGTAATGTTTTTTCCTTTTTTTTTTGTAATTTTATATATTTTTAACATTTTTAAATTCTGGTAACAATGATTATATCTATGGCTATTTTCCCGAATCTTCTTTACCAAACTTTTCGGATTTAATGTCACAGTTAATATAATATCATTTGTACTCATTAAAATTAGGTCTTTAGGGATTTGACACTCTATTAATATAATGATGATTGCATATACGAAATAGTGCATGTAAAATCACTCAGATATGGTTATAGAAGAACAGATTCAAATATAGGAAGGAGATAGAAGAAACAGATTCAAAGATGATAGTAGATAGTTCATAGATAGAATTGTGAATCAAGCATAAACTGAAACAGTCAATAGTTCAAAAACAACATGGCGACAATCTCTTATGGAAATTCATACTAACACAGTAGTATTTCATGGAGATACTACTACCACCTCCTCAACAGAGCCATCACTGTCATTGAAACTGCAAAAAAAAATGTTTAGCATAATTAGTATTAGTTACGATTAATGTTAACAAAAAATTAAGGAATGTAAAGATATTGTAAATAGATTTCTAACTTACTATTCAGCGCTGAAATCATAAACATCCTGATAATCAGCATTGAACTCAAATCTAGATATTCCTCCTGCGTCCTTAATCTTCAGCTCACCGGTTCCTATCATTTATTTTAACAGTTGATCGCAAGTAATGAAGTTGTAGACTCACTTTCATTGTAGTAACTATTTCGAAATGATGAAATTAAAAGATTGCATACTTTGTTCTCCGTAAACCATCCAGTCGCTCATTGTGATGAATGTTTCTGTTGTACCATGATACCACCATTTATCATATAGCTGATCCGCCAAGACTCCATAAGCTTTGCATTCCAGTGTTACACCACTAAATTCAATATGTTAAAAAACAGTTTAGTCTCAAAAAACGAAATATATTATAACGGGTAGAAGTCTGAATTAAGTCACAGACAATTTTGCTTCACTTACTCTAAGCCCTTTATCGTGAACATGACTCTAGAAGTCTTCTTGCCAGGAGCTAGTCTAAAGTTGTGGTCCTTCACTGTTCTTATCTCTTCAACGTCATCCAGATAACCTATAAGATCTAGTTTCCATTGAAAACATAATGTTAAATTGTCTGTGACTAACTCCATTAAAGATGTGCTTGTCTAACAGTAGTATACAATATGTCTCATTTGCACGAGTTAAAAATGTAGAGACGTATTCACTTACCGATAGGACGATGCGAGTTGTATACTCCATTCTTTATATCTGTGTAGTCCTTGAACTCCATGTAATGGTCTTGATGAACACCAGTTGACACATGCAGATCTGTATCCTCGGTGAAGATGATGGTATGATTATTCTCAGAGAAAAGTGAAGGAGGTGGTGTTAACTCAACGATGAATCCTGAGATAATCATCCAGTGGCCTTCGTGCAGATTGAAGTCGAAATCGTCATTGAGGCCAATCTCCGGACTAACCTTAGCAGGTATTTTTTCACCCTTTTCATTTGACAAAGTAGAATTGAATTAGTTGATAGTCCAGGTAAGCCAACGGATAAAATATTAGACCTATCTATACTAAAAAAACACAATAGGAATTCTTAAACTTACATGTTCATCGACTAAAAGAAAACTCAATATGTCTCCACCTCCAAATATCATCTCCTTCCATTTTTTCAAAATCTTCACTCTTATTATATAATCATTCCGATGAGGAGAAAGCTCGGCGATCCTAGTAAAATTAGCCATGTTCTGAAAGATTTTCTTAAGTTTTCGTTTAGACCCTAATACATAAAGAGCTATTCATCTCCCTTATATAATTCCAGAATTAGGTTTTACCCTTTTTTGTTATGCCTCCTAATTTTTATGTAAACAAAATATTTCAGCAATATATTTGTTATGATTTTAATTTTTTTATGTAAACTAAATATTTCAGTCATAGATTCGCATTGACTAATGTTTGTCAGTTTTGTCTTCTCTATGTAAACAGGAAAAGCTGTTTTCTTTATGGTCTAACACGCAAAGGGGAAAGGTATGAATTAACTGAATACTCGTAATGAATAAAATTTATTCTACTCGCATAACAGGTTAAAAAGTAAATATAAAGACAAACATTTATTAAGCTGATCAAACATATCTCCGATAATGGACTCAGTTTTGTTGAAAATGGGCCAAAATTGAAGAGAAAAACTTTAACAACATCCATACGGATGATTTAATTAGGTAAAAATGTCTATAAACGACAACGAAAACACAACAAACGACAGTCCCCAAAGATTATTTAAATATAGGCAGCATAGAAGCACGGGTCTAGAACAGTTCACTAAGTTGACTTTAAGTTCAACTTATTTTCCCTCCAAGTGAAACACATTTTTCAGGGAGACCAATCCAGCTCAACACTTGAACCATCACTCTCTATCCCTGTAGGGTCGCTCTCATTAAAACTGCACAGAGGTTGTTTTATTAGTTACAGAGAAAAAATTTCGAGTCTAATGCTAATTGAAACATTCATCACTTACTATGCTGCCCTGAACTCATAAACATCCTGGTAAAGGGCATTGAACTCAAATCTAGAGATTCCTCCAGCATCCTTAATCTTCATCTCGTTGGTTCCTATACGTTGGAAACTTAGCTAGTCATTGATAGTCGATTGTACTCTATCTAGATGCTATCTTATGTAACATTCCATCTATACAGATGCAAAACTTCCTAAGCAACTGTGATAAATACCTCTGTCCGTGTAAACCATCCAATCACTCATTGTGATGAATGTTTCGGTTCCACCATGCCTCCACCATTTATTGTAGAGTTGGATACCCAAAACTCCCCTGGCTTCACATTCCAGTGTGCGACCTCTAAAGATGGAAAGTATATATAGTTGATGATAAAAGTCGCATTTACAGCTTAATCTCATTTAAACCTAGGTAAAAAAATCATGAACTCTATCCACTATACTTACTCAAGATCCTTGATGGTGAATGTTACTCTTGAAGTTTGCATGTTATCACCTAGTGTAAAGGTGTGGTCTGTCACAACTTCTATTTCACCAACGCCATCTAGATAGCCTAGGAGATCTATTTCAAAGAATAGTTAGAGTGTATCTATATATTTTTTTATGAAATATGAAATGACTATTGATTACTACTTCAAGATAATAAGTTTTCACAAACATTAATAATTGCTCGGTTAGTAAAAACATACCAATTGGATAGTTGGAAGTATATACTCCATTCATTATGGACCGGAAGTTCTTGAAACTCATGTAATGGTCTGTGATGACACCCCATGACCTCTGCAGATTAGTATTACCTGTGAAGATGATGGTATGGTGATTCATAGCAAAACGAAATCCAGGAGGTGACAACTCTACGGTAAATCCAGTGATGATTTTCCAGTCGCCCTCGTGTAGCTGTTCATCAAATTCTCATAGAGACCATTTTCTTGACTGACCTTGGCAGGTATTTTTCCATCCTATCGATTAAACAATTTCTATTGTTAAAAGTACATAAAACACGACTAATAGCAGTTCCTATCATACCGAATAAATCAAAATGTTAACAAAAAAGAATGAAGAAGATAAATAAACTTACGTGATCATCTACCAAAAGAAAACGCAATATGTCACCACCTCCATCTATCATCTCAGACCATTTCTTCAAAACTCTAACTCTTATCGTCCAACCATTCCTATGAGGAGAAAGTTCGTTGATTTTCGATATAGTTGCCATATTTGAAGATTTGTTGTGATTCTCTGTTCTACAAAAAGACAGAGTGCTGAGTTATTTATAGGATGTCGAATTATGTTACCATTTCATTGTTTTTCGGTTAGGAAAAATAAATATACTCTTCATACATTTAATATATCTGACCGTTTGGAAATGAAAATAAGGAAGACAGCTATTTCCAAAGTCCACAAAAGATGAACCTTTCACGTGAAAGTAAACATTTGCAGCTTTTCCTCTGTTCATAGAGGTGACAGAACTTGGAAATTAAATTTTACTCTTTTCGTAAATATGCAGTCTTCAATACATCCTTGTTCATGACTTTTATATCAACTGATTAAGAGTAGCATAAGTCTTCAATACATCCTTTCAGTCCGGTATTCTTCTTGGATTAAAATTCTTGAACATTTTTATGTGTTTTGGCAGGTAGATACTCAGCTTTTGGGAACGGTTACCTATACTGGTTTATGACTCTCCAGAATATAAAGGTAAACCCTGTTATTGGACCAATATCTTGCTTTACTGACATTTACATTGAATCAGTATCTTCTGTGCCTGAATAAATTATATAAAAACATTTTCTGACTTAGTGGTTTCGAAAACAGTAGATCAACTGAAACCTTTAATCTTAACTTGAAAGTAAACTTAAATAACAATAGCATGGTTCTCATAGTTAAGTTACACATAGATAGCAGGAAAGATAATGATTTAAACATCCATGTCTTCAGATTCTCAATCATCATCGCTATCATCAACCTCAGCTTCTCTGTAAAAAGAAAACAATATAAAAAATTATCGATCATGGCTAGTGAGTCTTATGTAAGATAAGTCATTTAGCAAGAATGGACTTTCAAATTATAAAACTTACAATGTATTCTCGAAATGTTCCACCTCTAAGTGTCCGGTGGGATGGAAATCAAAAGTAGAGATACCAGGAGAGCTTTCAACATTTATACCACCTAGTTGTAGATTAAATCAAAATTGAAGATGTTATATAGTTTACATAAGAAGACAATTGGAAAATCTGCTACAGAATATTACTATAACAACACGAATGAGCTTACCATCATTTCCAACAACACGCCAGTCAGTTAACAGAACAATATTTGTTCCACAGTTGGCGTAACAAAGCCAGAAGAGTTTGAATTTATCTGCTAACTGTCCCTTTACACGAACGTTTAATCTATTGCCACTAAAATCAAATAAAAAAGTGTGTCTCAGATAAATACTACATAGTCCAGTAATTAATTTTAAAGAGATTAGGAATATAGTAGATATAAACTTACACGTTGTCCCGCATCACAAAGTCAATCTTGCTGGTATATTTCTCGTAAAGGTTCAATCTGTTCCTAGGAAGAGAACGATCTTTGATGACACCCAACTCATGAGAAAATAATATTTGGCCTATGAAGTCTGTTACAATTAAAAAACATGAAACTTCCGATTAAGCAGAATATGTAACTTCAAAACAAAATAAGTTTATTCACAGGGATGATTTAGTACAAATTAAAGATATATAGTTGGAAATAACCTCTAAGATAAACAGTTCCAGCATGAACTCCAAAGCGCATAACATCTCCAAATGGAATTAGATCCAACGGAATAAAACCATCAAAGGCGTCAGCATCATCAACTTGTGTCTCAGAAGTGAGGAAAATCTCTTTCCTTTGTTTGGTCAAACGAATCCATGGAGTAAATGTACGAACTTGGAAACCAGATATGGTCTTCCACTCTTCTTCATGAAGTAGTCTCCTAAATCTCCTATGCTGATCTTTTCTTTCCACCAATGCATGCATCTTCGTTCCCTGTTGCAATTGTGAAAATAAATTAAGAAATCCATTCGTATCATGTAAAATTAGTTTCAAAATAAAATTACTTTGAAACTGTAACAGTAACCTCGTCATCGAGAAAGAGGAAACTGAGCCCTTCACCGGTGTCGACATGAATTGTATCCCAGATCTTTAACACTTTAACAGTAATCCTCGAATCGTGACGGTTTGGTCCCACTCGTGCGAGTTTAACGTCGTTCAACATTGGAAAATTTTCGAGATCTATTATTTTAGGAGATTGTGATGGTTTGAGTTAAGATGGAAGAATATTTATATAAGGGTAATGATCTTTATGTAGCAATGAGATTTTCCGAGAATACAATATAATTAGATTTTGTTGAGATTTTTTTTTTTGACCGCATTTAATATAAATATAACTTCCGTATTTGACTATACCGTAGAATCCGGTATTTAATTTACTGAAAGTCTAGATTCGGATTTTAGTGTAGATTGACGTCATAATCTTTGAAATATTACTATATAGATACTTAATTTATGTGGGAAATATTAATGACTCTTTTGAAAAATCTGTTTGTGTGTTTTTGTAGGTGCATTTTGAAGAAACGAACCTTAACTAACCGTTTACAGGATTCAGTTCAGACATCACGTAAGGTAAGCATTGTGTTTGGGCTTGATATTAACTGTCATCGTTTAATCGAATTACGTATTTTGAATGGGCTAGAAATAGTGAACGCCTTTTTCAACTAAGTGCTTATATTGAGTATTCGATCTTATATAGTTTTCTGAATAAAGAATTAGATATTTTAAAATCTGGTTGATCGTTTATGTGTTCGTTCATCATCATCGCAATATCTTTGGTAAAAATAAAAAATGATATCATGTAGTTCAATCTTCTACAGATAGAAAATTCATGAAAAATAGTTTCGGTGTGACTCATTCGATATGAATGAGTTATTCTACATAAGATCTCTAGAATAGGATCTTCTACAGAAGATCATGGTTAGAGATTCTGGAAAATTTCTTTGAAGACAACATTCGTTGTCTTCTTCTGTGGCTTGCCCTTGTTATCCACGATCAAAATCTTCAATCCTTTTTTCGACGTAACCCTGGAGATAGCAACATAGAGTTGTCCGTGAGAGAAAACGGGTCTTGGCAAGTAAATTCCAACCTCTGACAGGGACTGGCCTTGGCTCTTGTTAATAGTTATGGCAAAAGCAACAGATAGAGGCAATTTAGAGCCTCGTCATTCATGGCAGAAGAGTCTGAAGGATCCAAGGTATCACAGCTGAGATAAATTCGTTCCTCTCCTGATAGATATCAATTTAGGTTAGTTACAAATCGTAAAATAGTAGAAACTGAGGAAACTGACTAACCATTCAATTTGTCTAGCATGTGCTGGTTTATCTTGTCGACATCTTCGTTCGTAGGACAAAGAATTGCTCTTCCTTGGAAAAAGTTTGGATCCGTGTTGTCCTGCAGAGCCTCGGAACTTCCATAGATCTTCCTGCTTATAGATTCAATAGGCTCCTCTTCATCCATTATAAGGAATTCCTCAGGAATTTCGATCTCAGCTTCACCATCATTAGGTTCCGCTATTCTTCCATTACCAACATCGAGTATCCACTCTGAAAATTCCTTTAGGTCTCTTGCTTCTTCTTCACTCAGATTACCAGATAAGAGCCTCATGTTCTTTGTCAGTTTTAAAACTTTGCAGTGTTTCCAAAGATAAGATGAGTTCAGCGAGGCTCCTACTATTTGTGCCCTACCACCACCAGGTATTACTGGAAGAACTTGTCTGAAATCACCTCCAAACACAATTACTTTACCTCCGAACGGCTTTCCATCTTTATTACCAATAATGTCTGAAAGACTTCGATCCAAAGACTCGAAACAATGCCTACTCATCATAGGAGCCTCGTCCCATATAATAAGAGACGACTCTTTGACCAAATTTGCTAGATCAGAACCTTTGCTCATAACACATGTAGTAAACTCATCTGGATTCAGAGGTATCCCAAACCTGGAATGAGCCGTGCGGCCTCCTTGTAACAGTAGTGATGCTATACCACTTGAAGCTACATTTAAAACGATCTCTTCCCTGTATCTAATTGCAGAAGACAAAATCCTCCACAAAAATGTTTTTCCAGTTCCACCAAAGCCATATACAAAGAACACTCCTCCTTTTCTCGCTAAAACAGAACCAATTATTTCCTCATACACTTTCTTCTGTTCAGGAGTAAGCTTAGCAAAGTCTCTGTCGTGGTTTGTTTTCTGCTCCTCTTTTTCATAACTCTTTTCATCAAAAATTAGAACATTATCGGTAGCTGAATAAGTAACTCCCCGTGGTTGAGGCATACTTTTAAACCTCGTCCAGTCAGCGCCATTCCTTTTTACTAACTTTACAATCTCCTGGAGAGCATATTCCCTTTTGTCTTCGTCACTTAGCGTAAGTGCTGAAATTCGTTGACAATACTATTTAGTAAATAGATTCCTATTTTTTTTTTTTAACTTAAGGAAATAAAGCCAAAGATATTGTACCTGGTCTATTAAGATCTCTTCTTCTAATCATCTCCATGTCGTCAGAAAGAAACTCCCAACACGCATACCAAACTACATCTGGCGAAATCAGACTATCTGAAGTAAGCATGATGACAAACAACTGGCGAAGTTGTGATGGAGGACATGTGAAGCTTCTTCTGCAAATATCATCGATATACTCTTGGTCATCCTCTAGCAGGCCCCTAGCGTAACAGGCATCTTTAAATTCAGGGTACAACACACCATTATAGGTCTTTATCTCCTCAAACGATCTTGGACCTCTCACGACGTTTAACAGCATTCTCAAATAGTAAGCATCTTCAATCTTCCTTGGTGCGTAATTGATTCTTCCAATGCTGAATCCTCTCTTTCTACGTTTCCAGCGTTTTTCACTTTTTACGTAGGTAAAATAATTTGGAATCTGAACATAGGTAAGCGTTCTAGCAAATTCACACTCCTTGTTCAGTTCAAACCATGCCAGCATCATTGTCTTCTCAATTAGTTTACGTGTTACGACCCTCTCCATTTTGTCACTACCTTTGTAAATAACCAACTGTTTCCCTTCGAGGTGGAATGTCAGTTTCTCCACTGATACAGATCTATGGTGTATCGGGTATTTGAATGTTCTCCAAACAGCTTCAGAGGGTGAAATGTACCTAAAATAAAAGATAATGATATGACCACAGCTAAGAAAACAGTCATATCGCTTAAATGGAGGCTAAAGACAAATAATAAAGCATACCGGCAATCAAAGTAGTCCTTGATCTCATTCCTATTTTCCTTGGAAGCTTTCTTCTCTGCGCTAACACCCTCATCATTTGATCGACTGTTGGCATCTCCACTAACATCCTTATGTCCGCTCTTTGTTTTTCTCCTGGCTTCCTCAGCTGACTCAACGACAACAGAAACACGATCGGCTCCTTTGTTGATGTACTTAAATAAATATCTGACAGCCCCCGTCTGGTTACACCACTCAACATTGATGTGTGCTCTATAACGGACGGATAGGGTTTTGTTGTATGGAATTACGTATCTGTTGTCGCATTTAAAACCGTTCTTCTCCACAAACACATTGGGCTGATCGCGTCTCCTATATAATGGGAATCCTTCTCTATTGATTGTAGTCTTTTCAGCGTGGCTCTTGGGGAAGTTCTTAGTACATATATCATTGCTCATACATGGTGAATTGGGGTTGGCATGACCACATGGTCCATGAATCATCATATCTTTCACAACATCATACAACTCTGGATCTTTTGATTTATCTGGTATTTCGGCGGATATAATATCGTCAATAGCGTCTGTTGTCTGGAGCTTTGACTTCTGATCCATGAATAGAAGAATGTGTGCATGTGGCAAACCTCGCTTTTGAAATTCTATGGTGTACATAGCTGCATTGCCAATCATGTCTCATCGTTAGATAAATAGTTATCAACATATAGGAATATGCATATCAGATATCAACGATAAAAGTAGGGGCTTCGTAAACTTACAGGCCACCGTTTTTCCCAGCAGGTTTTTGAGAGTTAGATCTTCCATAAGAGATTTTAGTTTCATCCGGTAGACTCTGCTAATAAGTTCAGCTCTATCAGTGGCACTTAGACGGGTCCCTGCGAGATCCCTTGATATTTCTGGCCATTTAGGATTGCATGTAAAAGTAATGAAAAGATCTGGAAATCCATGATGTCTACAAATGGCCATGGCGTCAAAATACAACTCCCTCATGTATCTTGGTCCACCAGTGAAACTCGCAGGTAGCAGAAATTTATTGCCTTGTTCATCCATTTCAATAACACCGTGGTCTTCCGCTTGTTTGATAGAGTCATAGCTATCAGACCTCAAACTTGTCTGGTTCAATCTCAAGTAGGATAATCTGTTAGACTCTATCATAGTGTAGGTATCAACCAGATACTGCTGGAACAATCTCCTAGAGTGTAGCAAGTGATTTGACTCGTTTGGTCTAACCATTAGACGATACGCAAAAAACTGTCTAACGCTGATGTTTTCCTTTTTCGTCTTCTTAGAAGCTTCAACATTGGCTTTCTTAATTCCAAGTCGGAAACCATCTTCTCCATAAGAAAACCCCAGAGGATATTGCAGTGGTATGTAGGCTGGATGGATTTCGCTTATCCGTCGCAGCTTGCCTGATCGTTTCTCTAGAACAATATCCCGTCTTGTACCCATTTCTAAATTGAAATCTCCGGGAATAATTGCAGCAACCTCAGACACAGTTGGAACATTGTAAGTTCTACCATCTGTAACACGATCACTAATTATCCTCATATGAAAACTATCTTCAGGATTAGTGTTGAATCTTTCTCTTGCAGTCCTGAAATTCTTGACATAGGGGTTGACATCGTCGAGCATCTTTGTCAGCGCATCAATGATGTCCTTCCTGAGTCTATTCTTCTTATCTGGCTTGGATGCGTGTTTCCCCTTACTGAAACGCAATGACAAAACCCTAAATTGGTAATGACTTCATAATTATTATGACAATAGCTTTAAACTAAAATATATTACCTGAAAAAATTCAGTCTGTTGTCCAATTCATTTTCAGAATCAACTATGTACATCTGATAGAATTTTGCATAATCACCGGGGTTTGGAAGCATACTTCCAATTAGGTGGTAATTTTCTCCGTGCAGCTGAAACATGTTTGGACCCTTTCCTTTTTTGATAGAACGATCAGTTTTACCTCCGAGAGACGTCATAGAGAACAACATGTTGTAGATTCTGATAAATTTTTGAAAGTGCCTGCTCATTTCATCATCCCCAAACAGCAATTTTTTAATAAGAGCAGGAGGATCCTTTAGTAAAGGCAATTTGACTTGGCCGTGCATACAACAAAGGTTGAATGATGGATCCCCCGTCCTCCTTCTTCTGTTTAGTCGTTCTCCATACCAAAATTTAGCACCACAATGCACGCACGAATAAGTCATGTCACCCTCGTCATTGTATACTGCACAACACAGTGAACATACAAATCAGGATTTACTATACAAAAAGTTCGCTGTTGCATCATACATATGACACGTTGTTTCTAATTAGCTTACCAATCTTATCGGGTACAGTTTCTTTCTTTTTTGCCATACTAACTCTCTTTCGTTTTTTCAGAGTTGGAGAAGGTTGAACAGTTTCTTGAGTAATCACACTCTCAGGAAGTGTTGGAACTATGTGTACGGTCGAAGGAGGTTCTTGTTCGGAGATATGCGTTTGTTGCAGATGTGATGGAGAAGGTTGGTATTTATCATTATCACCATCTTATGTGTGTGTTCGTTCATCGTCTGTTAATACAAATCACGATGATAAGTTACAGATCTAGGCTAACGTTTACAATGTATAAAAATAATGATATATATTATCACCTTCATCAGAGTTTAAAAGATCCGGATAGTTATGTGGTCGTTCTTCATCCAGGTTATCATCCGAAAGTCCTACGAAACATCATCGTCATCTGGCAAGTTTGAGATATCCTGCAGTACTCTCCTTCCACGTTGTCTCTTCCTCGTTTGTAAGTTCTGTAACCCCGAAGCAAAGATGTTTTATGATATTTTGGATGCTGCAGAACAACCAATCTATGAAGGATGTAAAGAAGGTCTTTCGAAACTCTCCTTAGCAGCTCGGCTTATGAGTTTGAAGACAGATTTTAATTTGTCTCAAAAGTGTATGGACTCCATTGCACAGATAATGCAAGATTATTTGCCAAAAGGTAACAACTCACCAAAATCATACTATGAGATCAAGAAGCTTATGCGGTCTTTCGGCTTACCTTATCACAAGATTGACGTTTGTCAGGATAATTGTATGATATTTTGGAAGGATACTGAAAAGGAAGAAAGTTGTTTGTTCTGTAGCAAAGACAGATTTCGTCCTACTCAAAAGATTGGGCAGAAGAAAATTGCATACCGCCAAATGTTTTATTTGCCCGTAGCTGATAGACTGAAGAGATTATATCTGTCTGGTAACACTGCAAAACATATGAGATGGCATGCAACACATATTGCAAGTGATGGAGAAATGTGTCATCCATCAGATGGAGAAGCATGGAAGCATTTTAACAAGGTGTTCCCTGATTTTGCATCTAATCCAAAAAATGTTTACCTTGGGTTATGTACGGACGGTTTTAATCCGTTTGGTATGTCAGGGCACAATTATTCATTATGGCCTGTTATCTTAACTCCGTATAATCTGCCACCTGAGATGTGTATGAAACAAGAATTTATGTTTCTAACCATTCTAGTACCTGGTCCAAAGCATCCAAAGAGAAGTCTAGATATATTTCTTCAACCGTTGATAGAAGAGCTGAAAGATTTGTGGTTTAGTGGTGTTGAAGCATATGATATTTCTACTAACCAGAACTTTTTGTTACGAGCGGTACTCATGTGGACAATAAGCGATTTTCCCGCTTATGCTATGCTTTCAGGCTGGACAACTCATGGTCGATTGGCTTGTCCATATTGTTTGGATAAGACTGATGCATTTCAGTTAAAGAATGGAAGAAAAACAAGTTGGTTTGATTGTTATCGGTGTTTTCTACCTGAAGATCATGGAGATAGACAGAATGTGGTCAGTTTCAGAAAAGGAAGGGTTGTGAAGGATAGTGCACCTCCGATACTAACAGGCGAGGAATTCTTGAATAAAGTCTGTGGCTTTCCCAAAACAGTTGCTTCCGGGGGAAATCATGGAAAAAAAGTTCAAGGATATGGCAACACCCATAACTGGCATAAACAAAGCATCTTTTGGGAGCTGCCTTATTGGAAGGTTCATCTACTTCGACATAATCTTGATGTGATGCATATTGAAAAAAACTTTTTCGATAATGTCATCAATACTTTACTGGATGTGAATGGGAGAACGAAAGATAATCAAATCAAGACTCGATTTGCAAGAGCATTGCAATCGGAAAGACTTGCTCATAAGGAGTGATGGAAAGGCACCAGTCCCAATTTTCAGATTACAAGGAGATGCCAAGAAAGTTTTTCTGGGTTGGCTTGATAAGGATGTTAAATTTCCAGAAGAATATTCATCAAGTTTATCTAACTGTGATGATCTGGGGGGAGGAAAGTTAACCGGAATGAAAAGTCATGACTGTCATGTTGTAATGCAACGACTCCTTCCAATTGCCTTTGCCGAGCTGTTAGATGAATTTGTGCATAGTGTGCTATCAAGTAAGTTCTAAACTTTCATTTAATTTATATTATTTCTCTGCCTTTTTATTGCTTTTATGTGAAATGTTGATGTGAGTTTGTTTATTGGTTCTGTTATATGCATAGTATGCTTTCTTGTTTTCGCATTTTTGGTGATTATTAGCAAACTCTTCCTCGTCATTAAGAACGTCTCATAATTTACGGAGTTCAACTTGGAACTGGGATCTGTTAAATTCTGTGTAAAGCTTACTTAAATATCTTCGCATTGGTACCAAAATCGTCTTCTGAATCATTATGAGTCGCCGGGAATCTGTCCTGAAAGATGGCTGTTCACTGAGAAACATATGATTTGTCAAAAAGAACAGAGCATAACTTATGGATTTCACGTCGGATGCTATCCGTTTGGTTCTCTGTAAAGCTTACTTAAATATCTTCGCATTGGTACCAAGATTGTCTTCTGAATCTTTCTGAGTGGACGGGAATCTGCCCCAAAAAATGGCTGTTCTCAGAGGAACAAATGATTTATCAGAAAGAACAGAGCATAACTTTTGGAGTTCACGTTGGAATTGAGATGTGTTTGGTGCTGTGAAAAGCTTACTTAAATATCTTCGTATTGGTACCAAGATTGTCTTCTGAATCGTTCTGAGACGACGGGAATCTGCCTCGTAAAATGGCTGTTCTCAGAGGAACAAATGATTTATCAGAAAGAACAGAGCATAACTTATAGAGTTCACGTCGGAATTGAGATCTGTTTAGTCCTGTGTAAACAGGACGTATAGATGTTCATATTGGTACGAAGATCGTGGCCTGAATCATTCTGAGTCGACGGTTATAGGTCCCGAAAGATGACTGTTCGCAGAGAAACAAATGATTTGTTATAAATAACAGACCATAACTTATGGAGTTCACGTCGGAATCGAGATCCGTTTGGTTCAGTCTAAATATTACTTAAATATCTTCGTTTTGGTACTGAGATAATCTCCTGAATCGTTCTGAGTCGACAGGAATCTTCCCGGAACAATGGCTGTTCGCAGAGCAACATATGATTTGTCAGAAAGAACAGAGCATAACTTATGGAGTTCACGTCGGAATTGAGATCTGTTTTGTCCTGTGTAAACCTGACTTATAGATGTTCATAGTGGTACCAAGATCGTCGCCTGAATCATTCTGAGTCGACGGTTATATCTCCCTAAAAATGGCTTTTCACAGAGAAACTTATGATTTGTTAGAAAAAACAGACCATAACTTATGGAGTACACGTCGGAATCGAGATCAGTTTGGTTTTGTGTAAAGCCTACTTAAATATCTTCGCATTGGTACCAAGATCGTCTCCTGAATCGTTTTGAGACGACGGGAATCTGCCCCGAAAAATGGCTGTTCGTAGAGCAACATTTTATTTGCCAGAAAATCTAAAAGTTTTGTTTGTTTAATTATGCTTTTGGTTATGTTTTGGTTTCTTGATGTGTTATTCTGTGTTAATTAAAACTTTATATTTATATAACAAACTCTTTTCTTGTTTGTAGGTGTGAGCTTATTCTTCCAAGACATATGTGCAAGGACTATACACAAAGATGGAGTTGCCATGATGCAATAAAATATTTGTGTGGTTCTTTGTAATCTAGAGAGAATATTTCCTCCTTCTTTCTTTGATGTCATGGAGCATTTGCCGATTCACTTGCCTCACGAAGCTAGCCTTGGAGGACCTGTGCAGTTTAGATGGATGTATTGTTTTGAACGATTCATGGGCCATCTAAAGAAAAAAGTGAAGAATAAGGCAAACGTAGAAGGTTCCATTGTTGAGCAATACATCAAGGGATTCTTGCACTTCTAACCCACAATTTGAAGTCAATGGCAAAAGTAACCTGCTGTTTTTTTCATTTGGGCTTTACCCAGTTTTGTCCAGATAATAACGAAAATGCCATTACTTTTATCTCTGTGGTCTACGAATGAGGTCTACGTTGTCGACCAGAAGACCAACAGAACCTCATCCTCTACACTTATTCACGAAACTGCCACTCTCATCAATGAACCCAACCACCATTTTCAACTAACTTCAAGCTTTTAATGCTTGATACTAGTAATTGTGATACTCCAAACATAATTGCACATCCCATACACTCTAACACTATCATTTTCTCCACATTTTCATCCCAAAAACTCTCTAATTCTACTTTTCCATATTTCAAGTTCTTGATTTTCTCAAAATCGGGTTTGTGGCTTTCCTCACCACCGCCGAACGGTTGTGAAGGCTTAAAGACAAAGTTTCATCCCTCGGCGGCCCTAAAGACGACGGCCAGGTTGTGGTTTACTCCATTTTCGTTTTTTCAGATCTGAGTCGATATCGTAGATCTCAGGGTTAGGTCTATAGGTCAACGCAGAGGTTAGTTTTGCAATTGACTAAGACAAATCTGTGGAGTTAGACCGCGTAGAGAGTTCTACATAATCCCTTTGAAAACAAAAAAAAATATCGTAAACCTCAAGCAGAGGTCTATTTTGAAAACAGGTTAGTTTTGCAATTGACCAAGGGAGGGCTTTTTTTTTGAGGTCTACAGATGAGGTCTATTGGTCAAAGAGGTTAGTTTTGCAATTGACTGAAGTTCTGGTTTTTACCTTAGACCTCTTAATGTGGTCTATAACAACAAATTTTAAGCTGACGTCTACGTCAGAGGTCTACATAGGTTTTAGATCTCAGTCTTAGGTCTACCTTAAAAAGTTGGTCAACGCAAAATAATAGGAGGTCTACGATAGTGGTCTACAGGTGGAAAAAAATTTCAAACAATTGCAAAAGTAACCTGTCTGAGGTCTACAGATTTCGTAGACCTCCCCCATAGACCGTATAATTTTTCTAGACTACAGGTTGAGGTCTATTTTGTTCGTGAGGTCTACCCAAATTTTTTGGATGAATTGCAAAACTAACCTCTTTTTTTGTAGACCGCATTTGTAGATCTCAAAAAAGTCTTCCCTTGGTCAATTGCAAAACTAACCTTTTTTAGACCTCTTTAGTAGGTTTACGTCTGAGATCTGGTTGGAGGTCTACATTTTTTCCGTTTTTTAAAATCGATTTTCTGCGAAATTTATAATTGTTTTTGTTAATTTTTTTTCATAAATACTTCTGTTAGCCTAATAACTTGTCCCTATGAGAGTTTTGCATGCTAATGTTATGTAATGAAGGTTGTATTAGATTTTTGGTTAAATTTGGTAACTTGGTTAAACTCTGTAGACCGCAGCCTGTGTGGAGGTCTACGTTTCCGTCTACAGGCATCCATCAATATATATTAATGTGTTTTCCCTTTGGTTTTCATGCAGATCATGGTTTGTTTGGCATCCGTGTATGGAGCATGGACTATCAGAGACAGAAAATGGTATTTTGAGGTTGAGAAAACGAGAGGAGGTAGAATGTTCTACCTGCAGGATGATTGTACACATGAAGAGCTGGTTGAAATGGTTGTGAACGACTATATGTTGCAAGTGAATGGCGAGCTGCTGGAGTTGTCATATCCATTACCAGCTGCTATGATGGAGAAATTGCCTACGGATTCACCTCCTATGTATGTGACGAACGACAGACAAGTTGGGAGCTTGGTGAGTTATGTAAGGAGCATGTGGTCCGTCTTTGCGTCTCGACCCGCGTTGGTATGGGAAGGAACTACAACGAACCAATACATGAGTGTGTCCAAGAAGATCTGAAGAGGTGGATAAAGAACACGTGGAAGAAGAATTCGGTGATGAAGGCTGGGATGATAACGACTCTGATGATATAGACTGGAATGACAAAGCATGGGATGTAAATTCAGAAGATGAATCTGATGGAGATCATGACAATGATAGTGCTGATGGAATCGAGTAGCTCACCGTAGACGAGCTATCGGACAACTATTTGTGGAGCGGACTGGACTCATAGATGGAATTGTTCTTAGACAAATTGCGGATTCGATGAGGAGGAAATTGACAACCACAAGAAAAAGAGCGAGCGGCGCCGACCTCCAAAACCGAAGGATGGGCCTGGTCGTAAGAAGAAATCAAGATGGCATTCATGGCTGGAAAATGTCTAGGAAGTCTAGGAAGAAAGACAAAAGACGAAGGAAGATGCCCAAAGTATACAGCTGCTCCAAATGCAAGCAACCAGGATATACTCGCCCGTACTGTGTAATCTTCGTGCGTCTCACATTTTTATTAGTTTTCATTACAACAATGTTGTAATTGTTTGCTCTTCGTTAGGTGTCCAAGCCTGCTGAGAAATAAGGTCGGAGGTCTACGAGGAGTTCCCGGACGACTACGCAGCGTTCACACGCAGTCTACTATTTATTTCATAAGGGTCTATGAGATGTAATTCAACCAGAAAACAAAAGTAAATAGCAAAGCAAAAGAGCCGAGATGATGAAAGAGAGAAATTTAGATAGCTCACAAAGTTATAAGTGAGAAACAAGCGGTCACGCCTCTTGCAATTTCAGGCTCTTTTTCGGTGATGAATACAAATCAGCCTCACGCATCTGCGGATGTACTTCTCCCCTCGGTCATTGAAACGCATCAACGAACGGATTCAAAGCCTGCTTGGAAAATAATCTAACATGTTATTGTTCAGATCTAAACCCAGATCTGTTACAGAGAGAAGAACATGGTTTACCGGTGACAATGGTGATGGAAACTGACTCGACGCGAAGATGGCACTGGATGCGGCAACGACGGAGGTGGATGCGGCGGAAACTGCACGGAGATGGAGGAAGAAGAAGAAAATAAGAAGGTGGCGACATTTCACAGCGAGAAAGCGCGCCGTTTGATGACAGAACGAGAGCGAGACGGTGACGGCGAGAACGAGAAGGCAAAGGCGAGAGGGAAGCGAGATAGTGAGTTTGAGGTTCGAGAGGGAAGCGAGAAAAGGAGAGAGAAGAGAGAGAGAGAGAGCCATCTGAAGAAAGAGGTTTTTTTCTTTTTCTAACAAAACCTAGGGTTTTTTTTCTTTTATTGGAGAACATAAATTTCCCGGTTTACTTTGGTTATCTCTTTGGTTATTTCAATTTCATCTTCTTGTACGGTCTACAGATGAGGTCTACAAAACCCTAAACTACAAATTTTCTGAAAAAACATGAACCGAATATCAATTTTGTTTGTCATTTACAGTATTTATGGTTAAGATAACAAAAATATTAAATGTAGATAAAAAAACCAACCAAAAACAAAAATTCAAATTGAAACTATCTAAACCCTAAGAATTAGACAACTAAACCCTAAACTATCTATCCAAACTCTTATCAATTTGAAACATTTACTCATGACATTTATAGATTGATTCATTTTTCGTATGATTTATTTTTAATAGATGTCAAATGTATAAGAATTAATTATGCATACAAGTTTTTAATCAAATTATTTTTTTATCAATTTTACAATTTATTTCTTAGATTTCATTTTCATGTAGACCTCATTGCTAGACCTCTCACGGTTTTACAAGTTTCTAACCTAATTTGTTTTTGTCAACCTAAATTCACTTATTAACATGTGTGCTTATTTTATATGGACTCTAATTGTCTTTGTCTTGTTTATGAATACAATTTTTTCATCTATATATTTTCTACTTATTTTATAAATTAAAAGTTTAATTTAATTAAACCGTAGACCTCCTCCGTAGACTTCACAGGTTTTTATAGCTTTCCAAACTAATTTGCCTATGTTAGTTTAAATTGACTCATTTGTATGCAATTCTAATTTTCCAAGATGCAAATGACGTTTTCTGATTTATGTATGTAAATGGTTTTATCAAATAATTTTTTAATTTTTTCCCAATTAAAATATAAAATTCAAATACAACGTAGACCTATTATAAAGGGCGAGAGGTAGACAACAAACGTAGACCTACGCTCCGGGTTAATTTGGTAATCGCGGCAATTTTGTTTTGTTTGTTCATGAGGGTGACCTTTGTAATTTTGCTACCCAAACAGGTTAGTTTTGCAATACATTCAAATTTCGGGTTATGGTTATAGAAAAAAACAAATTTTGGGTTATATGTGGAAATTCTCCCATACATCAATGAAGAAATTTCTACCTTTTGTAGTTATTACTTTGAGTCTCACATTAAGACAAAAACCCGGAGAGAAGATCGACACTATGATGGAGGTAATCCAGAAGATACACTGGTTGAAGCAATACCAGATATATTTTCTCAACCTGGAAGAGGAAGTGGTAAAGAAAAAGAAACATGGTTCAAGGAAGAAGATTATTATATCGCATATACATATGTTTTGTGGAACTGCGATCAACTAAGACCATTTGAAAGGTATGAAAATTTAATATACATATATACATATATATATATATATATATTTAGTATAAAATTCGATATAAAACAGTGTGCTTTCTCATACTTGAATCCAACTTCTTTCTTGATGACTTCAGTCAGAGGTGCGGCCAAGGTACTAAAATCACAGACAAACCGCCTATAGAACCCAGCTAGGCCATGGAAACTTCTGACTTCACTCACTGTCTTAGGGCTCGGCCATTCTCTAATGGCAGCAACTTTCTCTTCATCCACCTTGACTCCATCTGCATTCACAACAAAGCCTAGAAAAACCACATTATCTGTGCAAAAAGTACATTTCTTAAAATTGGCAAACAATTTCTCTTTTCTCAACACAGTCATAACAGATGCAAGGTGATCTAGATGCTCTTCAAGGTTCTTGCTGTAAATCAAAATGTCATCAAAGTAAACCACAACAAAATGACCAATGAAGTTTCACAATGATTCATTAGGCGCATGAATGTACTAGGTGCATTAGTGAGACCAAATGGCATGACAAGCCATTCATATAGACCATGTTTAGTTTTAAATGCAGTTTTCCACTCATCACCTTCTTTCATCCTAATCTGATGATAACCACTTTTTAAATCAATCTTAGAGAAAATGCTAGAACCATGCAACTCATCAAGCATATCATCAAGTCTAGGGATAGGATGTCCATACTTTACAGTGATATTGTTGATGGCTCTGCAATCCACACACATGCGCCAACTCCCATCTTTCTTGGGCACAAGAAGAACAGGAACAGCACAAGGGCTCATGCTTTCCCGGATGTGACCCTTGTCCATAAGCTCATCAATTTGGCGCTGGAGTTCCTTGGTTTCAACAGGATTGGTTCTGTATGCCGGCCGGTTTGGAAGTGTGGATCTAGGAACAAAATCTATTTGATGCTCAATGCCTCTGACTGGTGGCAATCCCTTGGGACAATCATCTGGAAACACATCCTGGAAATCCTATAAAAGTTTGGACATCTCACTCGGAATCTCCGGTGCATTATCAACAAGAGGGTTAAGTGATCCTTTAAAGATAAACAAGAGAAAAGGCTTATCAGATGACATGGAACTTTTAACCTGTGTGGACTTGACCAGATAGTTCAAGGACTTGTTCGGATTGGATGGCTCCTTTTTGGCTTGAGGTTTGGTCCTTTGGCTGCACAGCTGGACTTGATCTTCATACACCTCTTGAGGGGTTAAAGGAATAAGAGTGGTCTTGCGCCCCTTGTGCAGGAAGGTATACTTGTTTGTGAAACCATCATGCATCACTCGCCTATCAGATTGCCAAGGTCTTCCCAAAATGATGTGCCCAGCATCCATTGGCAGGATATCACACAAAATCTCATCTTCATGGCTTCCAATGGACAATGGAACAACCACTTACTCTTTCACACTCATGTCTCCAGTCTCATTGATCCATTGCAACTGATATGGCTTGGGATGTTTCTGAGTCACAAGACCAATTTTTTCAACCATGGCCTCACTAGCCACATTAGTGCAGCTTCCTCCATCAATAATGAGATTGCACACCTTCTCCTGGACAAGACAGCGTGAATGGAAGAGATTCTCTCTCTGGGCTTCCTTTGGAGTTTGGACCTGAGCGCTTAAGATCCTTCTGGCAACCAGGAGCTTTCCTATGACAGGAACGGCCTCATACTCTTCCTGCTCAGGCTCTTGCTCTGGCTTGTAGACAATGATCTCTTCTTCAGACTCCACTTCTCCATTGTCTCTTATAATCATCATCTTCTTGTTGCGGCATTCATAGGCATAGTGTCCAAAGCCTTGACACTTGAAGCACTTAAGCTCACGAGCTCTAGGGCCAGGAGTTGAGCTGGTCTTGCTCTTGTCCTTGTCTTGACTGTAAGAGGTTCCTCTTGGCTCAGATTTTGGTGTGAACGCCGGTTTGGAGTCTCTTGGATACATCGGCCTGCGTTGTTCAGCTCCAAAGCGTGAGGGTGTCTTTCTCTTCAGCTGTTGCTCAGCAAGGACGGCCTTGTGGAGCATAGACTCTAAGCCCACACAGTTTTGCATTTCCACCACATCATGGATCTCGCGGTTTAACCCTCCAATGAACCGAGACATAGTGGCCTCTCTGTCTGCAATAACATTAGCCCTCAATATCATAACCTCCATCTCCTGGAAGTATTCCTCAACAGTTTTGGTTCCTTGAGTGAGCCTCCTGAGCTTAGAATGTAGCTCTCTCTGATAATAGCTAGGAATGAACCTCTGCCTCATGATTCTTTTCATCTCTTCCCAAGTAGAGACTTCAAGAGCTCCACCAATCTGTCTCGCGGTCACGACGTGTTCCCACCACCTTAGCGCATAGTCATTGAACTCTGAGACCGTCAGTTTGACTATGTTGAAGTTGGATATGTTGTGTAAGTTGAAGTTGAACTCACACTTCTTCTCATAGTCCATGTACTCATCAGGATTGTTGTTGTCATGGAACGGTGGGATCCGGATCTTGTAACCTCCAAGATTTTCGGCCATGCGGTCTGGATCATCTCGATGCCTCCTAGAGCGGACTGCCTTGAGAGGAATGGCCACTGTCGTAGTAAGCATTGGCTTGCTCATCGGCCATCCTTCTTGAGGCCATAGGGTCGTTCCTCCTCTCCTCATCCGAGATATGGATATGATCTCTAGACTCTTTGCGCTTCCCTTCTTTAACTTGTTCCCTCCGATCAAACTCATCCATCATCAGCTTCTTGATTTGCTCCAGAAGGTATTCACTGAGACTCTTGTTCGAATCCTCTTCATCTTCCTTCTCAGACACCATAGTTCCCGAAAAATTAAGAGAGTTCTCGGCAGTTAGGAGTTCAAAGGGAAATTGGCAAATTAATTTAGAAAAATTATGTTAACAATTTCTAAATTAAGGAAACACTTGTAGATTGATAGATCTATATGATATTGCTCAGGATAAATTATGATAACAATTTTAAAATTATGCAAACAAGTGAAACTGGCCAGATCTAGATCAGAAGATGAACAGTCACAATTGTCAAAGATGCATAAAAATAAAAATCGAAATTCTGGGGACAAAGATACTTAGCTTCAAATTGGCTCTGATACTACTTGATAGACCCCTTGTAGAGAATCGACACTTTGAAGCAAGTAGAGGTTGATTTGAAGCGATGGAGTGATTGGAGTCAATGGACTTGGCGAAATGGATTGAGATGGTGGAATGAAGAAAGATTGATGGAAGGTGATTGATGAGGATGGATCGAATGGCTATACCAGAGATCCAATGGAAAGGAATCTCCAACACCACTTTTATAGTAGTTGATATAACTCACAACTATTTTGAAGGGTTTTCTCGGATTCAACACACCAAGAGAGGTTTCTTAGATTCAACTCACTAAGAGATCTTTGAGTAAACAAAGGAAATAGGTTTTTCATTCAAGGTTACATAAAATGAAAGGGAGATTCGTCCAGAACATATAAAGGAGAGAAGAGAAGAGAGATGAAGAGATGAGTCAATGGAACAGGCTGCATGACCATATCGGAAAACACACAAAACATTAAAAGGAAGTTTGAATAAAAAAAGAGATCCTTCAAGTGCCCTGGGCGGCAAAACTAAGAGTTGGAGAAGGGATTGGGCCGGGCCAAATAACTAAGGATGAAGAAGGGATTTGAAAGTGGGTCTTAGGCCTCATTAAAAACCTATCAAGGAAAACCCAAAGGGACAAAACCTTGATAGGGAAAAAGAGCACACTAAGAACCACTTGCCTCTTTATCCTAAGTCTTTGGCCATCAAACAAACCAAGGTGGGATGCTTGACTTCAAGAACCTGCCGACTCAAACGGCTAAGTACTCTTCCAATGTCTAGGTTGAGCAGCTTAGTTTGTGACCTAGTGACTGGACCAGTTGGTATGGCCAAAGCCTCCAATACTTCCTCAGGTTCAAGCTGCTCCTCCTCAGCTACAAGGTCTCCAGCTGCTTCCTGGTCCAAGTTCCTAGCAACCTCCTCCATGATCATATCATAATGCTAGTTGATCAGAAAAGCAAGCAGCAATGAATTCAAGGGAAGATGAAGATTTAATAAGATAAACCCTAAACGATTTCTTGCAACCTATCGAACCATAAACTCGTTGATAAATCCCACAACCTAACTAGTGAATTACTCAGACATGATCAAAGCAACAACACAAAGAGATGAAGAAAACATAATAGATAGATAAAGGTTTAGAAAACTTCTCCAAATTGAAATAAGGAGGAGAGATCTTCTCCTTAAAATCTCTAGACCAAAACTCTAAGTATGAAAATGTGATACACTGTGGCTCTCTTTATCAAGAGGCTAAAAAGTTGTATTTATAGTCCTAGGTCTTCAGAGGCGGCATTAGGTTAAGTTGGGCCGTGAAAAATGCGTAGAACGGGCTTCGGGTCGACCAGACTGTTCGGACGTGGCTTGGCGAAAGTTGGAGATCAACCATCTTGAAGCTTTGTCGCCAAGAGAGAATGAAAAGAGCTTGCACTTCAAGTAGTCAGCAGAGACTCCATTGGATCTAGTAGTGCTGCAAATCTCTTCAAAGTTTTCTATGTGATCAAGAGGGTGCTCAGCTGGAAGGCCATTGAATTGGTTCTGTCTAACCAATGCTATGATCTGAGGCTTGATCTCATAGTCATTCCTTGCAGGAAGTGGTGGATGGATAGGGTTTCTATCCGTGAAGAAAGCATCGGCAGAGTCATAATCTCCGATTGTTTGGACTCCTGCTTGAGGTTGCACATTCACATCTCCAGCAGGATCTT
The DNA here is from genome assembly GCA_902728155.2 of Microthlaspi erraticum. Lineage (NCBI taxonomy): Eukaryota > Viridiplantae > Streptophyta > Magnoliopsida > Brassicales > Brassicaceae > Microthlaspi > Microthlaspi erraticum. The sequence goes on from CACVBM020001112.1 coordinate 82,274, forward strand.
GTGGATTAGGAGGAGGAGGAGGTGGATCTCGTCCTTCTTCATTAGCGCGCGCCACTTCAGCGGCGTGAGCGCGAGCTGCTTCGTCGGCCATCTCTTGGGCTTTTTGCTTCCTAAGTCTTCTCGAGCTTGTCTATCTCTGGATGTTCAACTAGGTTGTCCTTGTTGGACCTCCTAGTCATGCACCTGAAAAGAGTCTAGGAAACAAACTAAATCAAAAGGGAAAAACAAATGCAAAAGCAAAAATCAAAGAAAAAGAAATCAAAAACTGAAAATTCAAAAGCAAAAGCAAGTAAAACAGGAAAGGTTCTAGACTAGATCCTAGTCGAGCCTCAAAGGTACTGCTGCAGTCCCCGGCAACGGCGCCAAAAACTTGATGTTGAGTCAGGTTTTACCAAACTCCTAGACCTCTGCAAGTGCACAGATCGCGGAAGTATGGGTATCGAACACAAGGACTGGCTATTGAGTACACTTTGAAACTATGGATTTTGGATCAAGCTAAAACAAAAGTATGATTGAGGTTGTAATGGTGAACCGAACTAGCAAGTATAACGAGGTTGTAAATCAATAAGGAAAAGCGCTAGGTCATAGGGGCTATCGCAGAGAAGCAAGCAATGATCAATGAAACAATGATAGATGAATTGATTAGGGATATTGGGATATTAAGAACCGTCTAGAACACAGATCACGAATATAAAACCATTCCACTTTCGAGGCTCCGGCTCCTTTGTTAATCTACCTAGTCGCTAAACTTTTGGTATGTCCCTAGGTGATTAAATCAAGCTTTAGAATGAATAGGTTCTGATACAGTTCACTAGATTATAGTAGATCAACTTTCGCAGTCTAAGAAACCTAGCTTGTCAAAGAATATGTCCGGCGAATGATACAACACTGTCGAGGCTCAAATCAACCTAAGATCGGATTACTAGATGCGCGGTAAAGCAATCAGCATTAGTTAAGTGCACAAGACGAGACAAAGACTCTAATATAATCCCTAGCTAATCATTGAAATCAAAGATCATGCAAGCAACTCATTGAATAGTAACCCTAGCAACCTAACTAGTGGATTACTCAGACATGATCAAAGCAAACACACATAGAGATGAAGAAAACATGATTGCAATAAAACTTAGAGTAGGAAATCGAAATACAAGGGCGGCTCTCTTTCACAAGAGGCTAAAAAGCTATATATATAGTGCTAGGTCTTTTAGAGGCGGCTTAGGGTTAAGCCGGGCTTGAAAATATGAAATGGGCTTCAAAACGGGCTTCGGGTCGACCGCGGCGTTGGGACGGTCGGTCGGGACGATCGGCCGGAGATCGGGTCATTGTGGTCGAGTCGGAACGGTCGTGGCCGGACGGATTCGCGGTGGTCGGCGTGGTCGGACGGGATGAGATTTGGCCGATGTTTCTCGGCCGGACGCGGGACGTCTTTCCCGGCTCGGACGGCGCATCGGCCGTGGTACGCGAGAAGGTTGCGCGGCCGCGAGGCTTGTTCCCGGCTCGCGCGGCATGGTCGTGCGCGGCATGGCGTGAGTGGTTTGGCTGGCCGACCGCGGGACATGTTTCCCGGGTCGTGATGCGTCGGCCGATGGTTTGGACTTTGGCCGAGACTTCAGACGGACGGATGTTTTGGCCGAGCGGAACACGTTTCTCGGCCAGCCGGACTGCGCGGTTTGGGCGCTGATTCTCGATAGAGCCGTCTGGACAGTCTTCACTCTTTTGGTTGTAACTCCTTTTCTACTCATCCAAATAGGCCGTTCCAGTTGCGTTGGAAAGTTAACTCAATCAGAGCACGCAGGGAACTGGTCTTGATGAAATCCATTGAGTAGATCTTTTTCTGGGCCCTCTTAAAGTTGGTGCTTGTGCATGGAGCGGCTTGAAGTGCAAATCCTATGGTTTTGCTCCAAAATGCATCATTTCACCTGTTTAGACTCTAGACACTATAAACACAGTAAAACTACCTTTTTAGATAGAAAACCTGCCAAAAACCATTAGAAAACAATACTAAAACAGTATAAAAAGATGTAAAATAGAGGTATATCAACTCCCCCAGACTTAGATCTTTGCTTGTCCCCAAGCAAAAAGAATCTAAATCCGTGAAAGAGGTTTGAAAACGTGGAAGCTCCCTTGCTCTTTTGAATATCCTGTGAAAGGTTCCTTTCCTGTATTCCACTATGAACATAGACAACATAAGGTTAGCTTCACATACACCCTGCAAGTTTAGCGAACAATACCAACCCAACTAGTCTCATCCAGCAATCCAAACTCTCTATTGCTAACCTCTTGCATAAATTTAAAGCGTGAATTCTTTATCAAGGGACATCGATCAATTGAACTTGTTCTTACCCACTTGATCTTCTCCAAGATTGTCTTTAAGTGCAATGAGTTCTTTTCCTCTCTCTTTCTCACATCAGAACTTTGAAAGGTCAATTTCCCTACTTTTCTAGGGTATCATTTTATTTTTTCTATTGACCCTTCTTTCAACCACAGGATAAGTCTTTAGCTTGTTCCTTGTTTGACTAAGGTATTCCATAAGACATGAAGGTACAGACATATGCATTCCTCATGCTTACTTGTTTTCCTTGTGCTCTTTGAGCTTTTTCTCATAAACATTACTTACCATTTGGGATGGGAGAGAGAGGAGAACTCTTTAAAGATTAGACAAATCTTATTGAAAATCAAGCAAGGAACTGTCGACATGTATGCCAATCCCCTTGACAAGAGTATTAAGATTGATTAAGGGTGAGGTTAACTCTAGATTGCTTGGTTACCTTAGAAATTTTGCTGAGCTAGCATGTCGATCCACTGTAAGAGCTTCTGTTAGGCTTGTGCCTTTAGCTGGTTTCTGCTCTAGGGTCATGGATTGTTAGCACAACACTCTCAATTCTCAAAGCAAGTTCATAACTTCCGGACTGGTTTTTGACTCAATAAAACTTTTTGAAAAACATGAAACAAAGTAATAAAACATAAGAAAAGAAAGAAAAATGCATTAGTAACACAATAAAACTCCCCCCAGACTTAACTTGCACCGTCCCGGTGAAAGCAAATCACATTAAGGTGAGAGGTAATATTCAAAGTAAAAGAAAAATAAAGAGAAATTCATTAAAATGAGATAGGGATAGAAAATGGAGATTTGTAAGTGTCCATTGCACTAAGTACCACTTGAGATGACTATGTGTGGCAGTGAGAAGAACTCTCTTCCTCATCTATGGGGTCATCGCCTTCTGAACCAAGCTCTGAGTCTAGTGAGAACTCACCAAGGTCAGGCTCATATGGCTCTCTAGCGGTGGAAGAAGGGCGAAAGAGTCTCTCCGGTGCAATGTGGCGAACTACACGAACTAGGCGTGAGATGAAGCGAGATTGGCATTCCACTATCTTCTCCAGCTTGTTAACACGGTCTAGAGCTTGGTGCGGCCATGCCAGTAGTGAGAACATGGCGTTCTTGGTGGCGGCGTTGAGTCTTGACTGCATGCTGAAGTGTGCGATAGGTGAGCATGGGGAATGATGGTTTCTCACTTGATGGAACATAGAAGTCTTCCTCATTGGGCTGGAAAGTGACAACACCTGAGCGTAGGCTTGGGATGTCTTCATGTGGCAGCAAGACAAGGGAAGTGTTGGCTGGACCAATTGGAAACTCATAGCAAAACCGAGTTGGGTCTTTAGTCCAACGGTTTAGGAAGTGGATGTGCTGAAGAGCATGGAGATCCAAAGGGGTTGGCTTGGGTAGTGGCTCATAGTTGGGAATGTCAATCCCCACATGTTGTACTATGGCCGTGATAAGCCTCCCAAAACGAACACAAAGCTTCTTGTTGCCTTCCAAGTCTTGAGCTAGCTTCCTCACATTGATGAATGTCTTGGCAAGTAAAAGTCCAAGGTTGGCCTTGTACTCATGCTTGATGAATGGTGTGGTGAGGATGTAGAACTCATCAGTTGTGACCTTGTTGGCTTCTTGTTTGCATTGGAAAGTGGTGGAGATGAGGCGGTGCACATAGCGAATGGCTGGATGAGTGATTCTAGACACCTTTGACCTTGAAGGCAAGAATGGTTCATTGGCAAAGTGTGTCCAATCAGCAAAGGCAGCTTGTTTCCTCTTTGAGTTCTCCTTGAAGTCATGTGCTGTCTCATTGGGAAGTCCAAAGAGTTGGCATAGAGCTGAGATGGAGATGCGCCCATTGGCATCGCCTATCTTGAAGAGTAGGAGTCCATCACCAGCTGGTTGGTCTCCATTGTGGTTGGGAAAGGCAAGAGCTACTGTGGAGAGGAACTCCTTGGTGAGTTGTGAGTACTCACTACATTCTAGCTTGAAGAGCTTGCTCAAGCCTAGCTTCCTTATGTACCATGTGACATCATCTCTTATCTTGAGAAGATCAAGGGTTTGGGTGTCCATCTTCACACAGGTTCGATGTTCACCTTCTCCATTGCCTTCTTACACTTTCTTGGGTCTTGGATTTGTTCTCCAACAAAGGTTACAAGTGCCCAATCATCTTCTCCTCTTGGACTCTCCACATGTTCTTGACTTGCATCAATGGAATGTGGTGAAGTTGGTATTGCTGCTCTTGCATTGGAGCTACTACTCCCTAGCTTGATTTGTTTCTTTGGTGGTTCCATGAATGGGTTCTTCTTCTTCTTCATACTCTCATTTCCTTTTGTCTTTGCCATTGGGTACCTACAAGAGCAAATTCTTGGGAAGAAATATGAGTTTGTGATTAATGCAAAAGAAGAATAAGCTAATTGAGTTGTAATAATGATATGGAATAATGGAACAACTCAAGGCTTAATCATGAATCAAAGAGACAAAATGGAAATTTCACTTTTTCAAAGTTAATTTTCGGATTTTACTGTTCATCCCAAGATTATGGTGCTTAAAATCAAAATTTTCAGCAAATCAAGAGAAATTGAGTTTCTAATCCAAGTAATCACTAGATAAACTAATGAATTGAAGTATGCCTAAGCAATTTCACCTTTGAATAAGGGGTTTGGAATGCCCAATAAGTTTTGTGAAAAACTATTCAATTGTGAAATTAAACTTCAAATAACTCTAAACCACCTAGGTTCCACCTAGCTAAGTTCATTACAAGACTAATAAGGATGCTAATTTCAAGTTTAGACAAGAGTTTAGACCAAACAAGAAACTTATTGAAATTTTCGATCTTGCATAAACATAGGATTAGAGTTAGAAGACATACCTTGTGTGTTGAAAAGTGAATAAGGTTGCAAGAGCAAGTAAATTCCAATTTAGAGTTATGAACAGTAAAAGTTTTGAAATCAAAACTCTTAGAGTTCCTCTAATGGAGTTTAGGGTTTTGGAGAAGAAAGAGAGGTTCTTTGTTGTTTTCTAAAGTCCTATCAATTTTCCTTTTCAAATTCGAATTTTGATTGAAAACCGGTTTAAGTTGGTTTAGGATTGGTTAAAACCGGTTTGAATTAATGAAAAGGGGACTTACCTTGGCCGAGAAAAGTTTTGGGCCGATGGCCGATGAGATTTGGTCGGCCAAATTCGCGTTGGCGAGAATTTCGGCCGAGGCCGATCGTTTGTTTCCCGGATCGACCGGCACGGTCGGTCCGTTCCGATACAAAATCGGCCGATCGCGGCCTGTTCTTCTCTCCCGTGCGTTCCGCGTGGAACGGTTTTGTCGCGCGATAGAAATCCGGCCGAGCAGCCGTTCCTTCCCGGCTCGACCGACGGTCGGCCATTGGAAATTGCTCGGCCAAAATCATTTTTGCGCGTCCGCGGCCAATGTTTTGGCGCGGATTGTGTTTTCACACCTTTTTCTCCTTCTATCCTATCTTAAAACAAAGAAAACACAAAAGCAAAACAAAAACTAAGAAATTTAAAGAAAGAAAAGTAAAAGTACCTCATGGGTTGCCTCCCATGCAGCGCTTGTTTTAAGTCTTTAGCTTGACTGTAAGGCTTGGCGCTCAGGAGAAGATGGAGACAAGAGGCATCTTTGATCCTCCAAGTCTTTTCTCCTTGCAATGAGTATCTGGTGGGTGATTCACAGCTGGATAGACAATCTCTCCATGAATGTCCCTTGGCACTACTGCCTTAGGAAAAAGCTTTAGAGTTCTTGTCACTTTCTCCTTGAATCCTTCTAGATTCTCATCAATAAGCTCCTTTGGGAATAGAAGCTTCATGTTGCGGCCAGACCTAGGCTTTCTAACCTTCTTCTTGGCTTGGCCTCATCTTCAATCTTGGTTGATCCCTTGGGCGGTTTTGGTGTAGGGGCCTTAGTCTTACTCCTTGCTTGTTTGGCAAGCTGCTTGGGCTTAGGAATGGGATCTTCCTTGATTGTTTCTTCAGTTTCTCCTTCTTGGGGTGGCTTCAAAGTAACTTTCTCCTCTTGGACCATGTCAACAAAAGAGTTCTTTGTTGAACACATAGGGAAGAACATACCCTTGTTCACCTTGTTGAAAGAGATTCTTTGATTGGGGAAATCAAATATGGCACCCACAGTAGACAGGAAAGGGGTTCCAAATATGAGAGGTCTATGGCTACTCTCTCTCATTTCCACAATCTGGAAATCAGTAGGGATAGAGCAATTTCCAATCTGCACCATCACATTAGGCACAAAGCCATAGGGGTTTGTGAGAATGAATCAGCATAGTTGATGGAGATGGATGATGGCTCTATCTTGGTGAGGCCTATCTTGTCAGCTATCCTCTTAGACATGATGTTCACATTGGCTCCTGTGTCACACAAAGATTGCTCAAGAATGTTACCTTTGATGATACAAGGCACAACAAACTTTCCTGAGTTATCTGTCTTGGGGATAATCTTTGGGAAGAGTCTTCTCTTTCTAGCTCGATTGGACTCTCTCTCTGGGTAATTCTCTTCAGGCCAAATCATGCAATCAACAGTAGGTTTTGAAAGCATCCATTCTGGAACTTGGTCTTCAAATCTTTCTTCTATGGCGGCTGAGTTGCAAAAGGACTTCTTGGATTCAGCTTCCTGTCTCTTAACAGCTTCCATAGTTTGAGTGACTTGAGTCTCTAGTTTCTTCACATGAGTGGCAACAGCATCATACTTGGTGTTGAGATTGCTGAACAAAGTGTCCATCTTCTCATACATCTCTTTAGTGTTTCTCTTCTGGCCATCCATGATCTGTTGGAGGATTCCTTCAAATCTCCCACCTTGTTGGTTTGGAGGAGCTTGATTTGGTGAAGAAGCATATGGCTCCTTGGGCGGATATGATGATCTCTGCTCATATCCTTGCCTTGGCTGAAATTGACTTCCTTGAGATTGGTAAGGAGGTCTTTGTTGTTGTGGATACCTTGGAGGATACACTTGGTCTTGAGGATTCTCCACATTGGGGTTTCTATAAGACATGTTGGGGTTTGGGCGATAGCTTGGATTGTATCCCTTGTTCCCATAGTTTCCAATGTAGTTCACATCTTCTTCATTGGCTTCATTAGAGAAATCTCCCATGCATTCTCTTGATGGGTCTTCATTAGCATCACTCATCCCTTCTATTGCATTGATATGCTTGAGCTGTCCCTTAAGAACTTGAGCCATCATGTTCTTGAGTTCAGTCATTTGAAAAGAATCAGGGGAGCTAGTAGTGGTGCGGCTTGAGCGGTCATAATCAGGACAGTTGTTACAATCACTAGCTGCAAGATTCTCAATAAGAACCTTAGCTTCATCAACAGTCTTGGTCATGAAGTTTCCATTGCTTGCAGTGTCCAATGAAAGCTTGTACTTGTGGTCTATGCCACGATAGAAGATGTTCCATAGGTTTCCCTCATTGAAACCATGATTAGGGCAGTCCCTAATGTACTCCTTGAATCGGTCTAGCGCCTCATAGAAAGATTCATTGTTGGCTTGGCGAAAGTTGGAGATCTTGTTCCTTACAGAAATTGATCTTTGCTTGGTGTAGAAGTGGTTGATGAAAGCGGCCTTGTACTCATCCCAAGTGGTAATGGAGTGAGCTGGCAGAGACTTCAACCATCTTGAAGCTTTGTCGCCAAGAGAGAATGAAAAGAGCTTGCACTTCAAGTAGTCAGCAGAGACTCCATTGGATCTTGTAGTGCTGCAAATTTCTTCAAAGTTTTCTATGTGATCAAGAGGGTGCTCAGCTGGAAGGCCATTGAATTGGTTCTGTCTAACCAATGCTATGATCTGAGGCTTGATCTCATAGTCATTCCTTGCAGGAAGTGGTGGATGGATAGGGTTTCTATCCATGAAGAAAGCATCGGCAGAGTCATAGTCTCCGATTGTAGGTGCTCCAGCTTGAGGTTGTGCACATTCACATCTCCAGCAGGGTGGATTAGGAGGAGGAGGAGGTGGATCTCTTCCTTCTTCTTGAGCGCGCGCCACTTCAGCGGCGTGAGCGCGAGCTGCTTCGTCGGCCATCTCTTGGGCTTTTTGCTTCCTAAGTTGCTTCTCAAGCTTGTCTATCTCTGGATGTTCAACTAGGTTGTCCTTGTTGGACCTCCTAGTCATGCACCTGAAAAGAGTCTAGGAAACAAACTAAATCAAAAGGGAAAAACAAAAACAAAAGCAAAAATCAAAGAAAAGAAATCAAAAACTGAAAATTCAAAAGCAAAAGAAAAGTAAAACAGGAAAAGGTTCTAGACTAGATCCTAGTCGAGTTCCAAAGGTACTGCTGCAGTCCCCGGCAACGGCGCCAAAAACTTGATGCGGAGTCAGGTTTTACCAAACTCCTAGACCTCTGCAAGTGCACAGATCGCGGAAGTATGTGAAACAACCAACTTTTTTTTTTTATTAAATTAATTAAATAACAATTCAGCGGAAGTCTTTAAATAAATAACTAATAATAAATCAGGGTCAACAAATAAATTCAAATAAATAATTAAAGGAAATACAAGCAACCTAAACACGATGTACTAGCAAGTCAAATAATGCAAAACAATAAAATAGTAAACATCCTATCATCCCCCTCTTCAGCCTAGATTCCGCGATCACACAAATCTTTTACCTACAACACATTGGAATGAAGTTGCGTAAGTATTTAATAAATACTTAGTGAGGCAATCACTCTGCCTACGAGCCATTTACGCAATTACTAGACATTTAAATAATTATTATAAACTCCAATAATTATTAAATTCCATTTTCCAATGATTAAATGATTTTTAATAATTAAAACTCAATTTCTCAATTATTAAATAATTCTCATAATTAAATAATAATTTTCATATTTTAAAATAATTAAAATAATTATTTTTAACCATTTAATCAATTAAAATACTCATTAATTAATTAAATACGAATTAAACCAACCAAAATTGATTAAACCATCTCCAATTGATTTAAACCAGCCAAATTCAATTAAACCAATTAAATTGATTTTAACCAGAGTTAACCGGTCTGTGTCGACCGACACCAGCTTGGTGTCGACCGACACAAGCCTTCTGGTGTCGACCGACACCGATGCTGGAAAAACCCAGATCGGACTATGAACAGTATCTGAAACTCGAAATTCGCAGGAAATCACTCAAACAACCATAAACACTGAATCAAACATCAATATCATCACGAAATCACCACATAAACACATACAAATCCTGAATCTAGCAATCACGGACCCACAGTCATGCACTCACCTTGATTCTAGGTTGAAAAGAAGGAGAAATCAAAGGAGATAGTGAAGAACACGAAGAACAGCGACGCAGCAGCCACCAACGATGACTCAGGCTCCGAAACAACGACGAATCAGCCTCCAATCGATCGACCAACACCTCAAATCGCCTCAAATCTCTTCTCCTCTCCAAACTCTCCACAAAACGACCAAACAGAGAAAAGAAGAAGCGGCTGCGCGACTTTTATTCGAGACCCAAGGGTTTCCGCCCTAAACCGGGCCTAAACCGGATTTCAATTGACTTAAATTGAACCAGAAATCGATTTTAACCATTGGTGTCGACCGACACCACCCTGGTGTCGACCGACACTAAAGAAAAATCACAATTCTTTGGTCTACGGATGTTACAACTCTCCCCCACTAAACTGGATTCGTCCTCGAATCCCCAAAACAAACGTCACAAAACCTGACCTCGCAAGGCCGCAACACTGGAGATCCTCACCTGATCCCCGAGACAAACGTCATATCTTATGTCATAAACACGTTCAAGAAATTTTCACTCCTAACTCATCATCCAAAACACACAAACCACTTGTACTGAGGCCCACTTGCACCCAGACAAGTCCACACCGGTCCGCACTGAGGCCCACTTGCACCCAGACGAACCCGAAACCGTCCATACTGAGGCCACTTGCACCCAGATGAACAAACTGCTTATACTGAGGCCACTTGCACCCAGATAAGCTACACTCAACTGAGGCCTACTTGCACCCAGAGAGTCTGCCAGAGAACGAAGTCTCCAAAAACATGATGAGTTATTCAGGATCGCAATCCTTAGAGTAAAAATTCTGGAAAAATGTCTATAACCATAAGATTAGACCGTCTCACAACCAAAAACTGGTCAAACACTGTGTAACATCCGAAATCCATTTAAACAACACAAGACAAAATGAGGAAAACTGCATCTCATTAAAACTCCAAAATGTATATCGTTACAACGAAAACGAAAATACAATAACACCAAAGCCAAAAATAACAACTGAGGCTACAAAGATGAAATAAGCTCACTCCTCGACCTGCTTGTCGAACCACTTCCTGAACTTCAACTTCATCTTTGCCTCTGGCTCCCAAGTCTCCTCTGTAGAACCACTGCAATCCCACAAAATCCTCAGTAAGGGAATCCTCTTGTTCCTCAGAACCTTTTCCCTCCTCTCTAAAATCCTCACAGGCACTGCCGGCACTGTCAAATCTGGCTGAAGATCCTCTGGAATCCTAGCCACTAACTCCTCTGTAGGGTGAAGACACTTCCTCAGCATCGACACATGAAAAACCTTGTGAAAGGCTTTCATAATCTCAGGCAACTCCAGCCTGTAAGCCAATGGCCCAACTCGCTCCACTACTGGAAACGGACCCATAAAACGCGGACTCAGCTTGTTCTCTGCTATGGATCTGTTAGGACCCCTCAACATAGCCATCTTGAGATAAACTCTATCTCCAACCTGAAACTCAAGCTCTCGTCTGCGTCTATCTGCATAACTCTTCTGCCTATCCTGAGCCTCCTTCATGTTCAGCCTCACAACACGAACCTTCTCTGTCGTCTCCTGAACATAAGTAGCTCCATACATGCTGCGCTCCCCCACTTGGGTCCAGCATAGGGGTGTCCTACATGGCCTCCCATACAAAGCCTCAAATGGAGCCATGCCAATACTCGCCTGAAAGCTGTTGTTGTATGCAAACTCAACTAAGCTCAGGTGATCTGCCCAATGGCCACCCCAATCCAACACACACATCCTCAGCAAATCCTCCAAAGTCTGAATAGTCCTCTCTGACTGACCATCTGTCTGCGGATGATAAGCTGTACTCAAATGCACCTTAGTGCCCATCTCTGCCTGAAAAGCTCTCCAAAACTCTGAAGTGAATCTGGGATCACGGTCTGACACAATACTAGCTGGCACTCCATGCAGCCTCACAATCTCTCGCACAAACTTCCTAGCCAAAACAGCAGCTCCATCTGTCTTCTTGATGGCCAAGAAATGTGCGGACTTAGTCAACCGATCCACAATCACCCAGATAGCATCGAAAGTCCTCGAAACAGGTAGTCCAACCACGAAATCCATCGTAATCCTGTCCCACTTCCACTCTGGAATGGGTAAACTCTGCAAAAGACCACCCGGAACCTGATGCTCTGCCTTCACCAAGGCACAAGTGTTGCACTTCGCAACCCAGTCTGCTACATCCCTCTTCATCCCGACCCAATGATAGTACCTCTTGAGGTCATGGTACATCTTGGTCGCTCCCGGATGAATGGAAAACTTGCTCGCGTGAGCCTCTCCCAAAATCTGATGTCTCAACTCCACATCCTGAGCCGGATGATCGATATTCCCTAGTTGAGACCACACCTTTAGAAATGAAAGGAGTCAAGGGTGGCGAATTGGATTGTCCAAGGAGAGGTGGACCGCTTTGGGAAAATCGCAAAACTCATGGTATGTACTTTGTTCTTAATTCAAAACTTGCCAATGCTGTTTCATGTGGATTACTAAAGCATAAGTCAATTTGGATTTCCAAAAGATTTGAGAGTTCTCACGTTTTCAAACCTCTTTTCCTGCTTAGTTTGCTTGGGGACAAGCAAAAGGCTAAGTCTGGGGGAGTTGATATCACCATATTTTACATGATTTTACTATATAATTACTATGTTTTCAAACGGTTTTTGCAAGATTCTTTGCCTTTAGAGGTAGTTTTCTTGTATTTGTGGGATTTGAAGTCTTTGTAGGTGAAATAATCAAAAAGGATGCAAAAAGGAGTAAAAGAGCCCTAAATCAAGATCCATGCAAGTTTCCAAGTCAAGAAGATCATTTTATCTCCAAGTGTTAGTTCTCGCTAGCGCGCAGAACGAAGCTTCGGAAGTTTGGCCGCGCGCGGAGGAGTTCCCGACGTCCAAAAGTTACGATCTTGATATGGAAAGATAGATACTTGAGTCATGCATCACGTCGAAGTGGAATGAAGCCATTTGGATCAACTATGAGGCCTAGACTTATTTTCTACCGAGACATGTCCGGTAAGCGAGTAAACGAAGCCCATGGAGGATTTGGAGTGTCTAATGGCCCGAGCAGCAGCGCCAAAGGCCTTGATCGAATAGAGAAGAGGCCTGGCTAATGTTTGGAGCTTTCCTTGGTACAATGTCGGCCCATACACGACGTGGAGAAGAAGGCTCGGCGCATGGAAACTTTCCTTTTCCGGCATGAAGAAAACCCTACGCGACTTCGCCCATATATACATGTTTTTAGCCGCTGAAGAAGAGAGATCGAGAGTCCAGTCCGAAAATTACAAAGAGTTCACGTGTGAGAGAGAGAGAAGAGAGAGAAGCCCTAGGAGATCGTCCAAGAAGAAGGAGGCGCCGCTCAACTCTTGTTCTTTCTTTTTCATTGTTTCCATTTCTATAAACTTGATCTTAAGAGTTTTCAAGGGAGAATCCGACTTTGTTCATCAATAGAGAAGCTTTCTTCATCCCTTTATCTCTTTTAATACTTGCATAATGTTTACAATCATGCTTTGCTTGCTTGTTTGCATCATGGCCGAGTAGATCTCTTAGTTAGGCCGAGGAGATCTATGGTGGCCGTGATGATTTGATTGTGTTGCAACTTATTGGGATTTATCTTATGGATCTTCACCTTTACTTGAGCTTAATGCATGATTACTCTACCGTACATCTAGTAATCTGATCTTAGAGAAATAGAACCACGACAGTGCTGAATCTAGATCTCAAAACTAGTATTTGGTGAGCAATAGATCATAGCCAACGAAAGCTGAGTTATGGTTTATTGTGAACAATTGAATCTTGAACCTTGTAATGCATGTTTGCAATTCTAATAGCCAACGAAAGCTGAGTATATTAGGTTGTTTTAAACATAGTGGTTGGAGCCACGACAGTGGAAAGACCATACACTAGTGATTCATGTTCAAGACGGCTCTACACACATCCCATGCAACTATCTTTTCATCATTGCTCCATATGATTGTCCTTTGCCTAACTCTTGTTTTAAATTGTTTACAAACTCACTCACATTTCTTTTGTTTTGTTTTCTCATTCTAGGTCCAAAACCACCTCATATTGCGAGCTAGCTACAAACCAATCTCACAAGGTGTTAAGCGAGAACACTTCCTCCTCGTGTTCGACCCCGACTACAACACGGCTGTGCACTTGCAGCTCATTAGTTGGGTTTATAAATTGTGAAAATTTGAGGCAATCTAAACCCGCCATCAATAGTCCGCCAAGAACTCAACCCAGCGCGTCTGTCTCGCGTTCATCATCGGCTGAGTGAAGATATGCTGCAAACTCTTGTGATCCGTGAAGACCTGTACTGTCTCACCTAGCAAGTAAGACCTCCAAATCTTCAACGCGAAGATCACTGCTCCCAACTCTAAGTCATGTGTAGGACGGTTACGCTCACTGCCCTGCCACTGTCTCGAAGCATATGCTATCACTCTGCCCTCCTGCATCAGCACACAACCAAGACCAATGCCTGAAGCATCTGTATACACCATGTAAGGCTTCCCTGGCTCGGGTAACGCCAACACTGGTGTAGTAGTCAACATCTCCTTGAGCTGACTAAAGCTCTCCTCACACTCAGCTGACCAAACAAACGGGACATCCTTCCCAGTCAACTTCGTCATCGGCTGCGCCATGGTAGCAAACCCCTTGACGAACCTCCTGTAGTATCCTGCCAAACCCAGAAAACTCCTGATCTCGGTGGCACTACTAGGTCTAGGCCAATCTCTGATAGCCTCAATCTTAGCCGGATCCACAGAAACTCCCTCTGCAGAAACAATGTGGCCAAGAAATCCCATCTCTCGCTGCCAGAAACTGCACTTGCTCAACTTAGCAAAAAGCTTCTGCTCCCGAAGCTTCTCCAGAACCAACCTCAAGTGAGTCGCATGCTCCTCCTGACTCCTCGAGTATACCAGAATATCATCAATGAAAATGATGACGAACACGTCCAAATACTCCCTGAACACGTCGTTCATCAATCTCATGAAGGCTGCCGGCGCGTTAGTCAAACCGAAAGGCATAACCACAAACTCAAAATGCCCATAACGCGTCCTGAAAGCAGTCTTCCTGACATCTGCCTCATCTATCGGGATCTGATGATACCCCGATGCCAAGTCAATCTTGGAGAACCAAGTAGCACCCCTCAACTGATCCAACAACTCATCAATCCTCGGGAGTGGGTACCTGTTCTTCACAGTGACTCGGTTAAGACCTCTGTAATCGATACAAAGTCTGAAACTCCATCCTTCTTCTTCACAAACAACACCGGTGCTCCCCACGGTGAAACACTCGGTCGAATGAACCCCTTAGACAAAAGGTCCTCTATCTGCTTCTTCAGCTCTGCCAACTCAGCTGGCGCCATCCTGTAAGGCGTCTTCGATATCGGTGCTGTCCCCGGCTCTAACTCAATCGTGAAAGGATCAGACCGAGATGGTGGTAATCCCTTCAGTGACTGAAAGACATCCTCAAAATCCTGGACAACCTCAATATCTCCCATAACAACTCCAGCTCCTGACTCAGACATAGAAATCGTCGCCAGATACGCCTCACAGCCCCGCTCTAACAACTGCTCGGCCTGAATAGCAGATATCACAATACTCCCGGAAGTCGGTCTCACTCCCTGATAAACCAACCTCCCTGCATCTCGCTCGAAGACCACTCTACCTCTGTAGCAATCCAGATGAACTCTGTAGTGTGACAACCAGTCCATCCCGAGAATAACGTCATACAGCTCCACCGGACTGATGACTAAGTCTGCTGGCATTGACTGCCCCGCAATCTCGATCTCGACTCCTCTAGCACGGCCCAAAGTAGACAAGAATCCACCTCCCGCCACCTTGACCATGCCCGCGCTCTCGCCCGCGCTACTCCGGATGCCACTCTTCTCGGCACGCTCCGGTGTAATGAAGCAATTCGATGCTCCAGAGTCGAATAAAACGTGGGACTCAAAACCGCCCACTAACAAGGTCATTACAAACACATGCGTTGAGAACCTCCACAATTTTATCACAGATAAATGAACAACACACAGCAACAACAACCATTATGCCCTCGATGGCCCGCCACCACAAATGTGCATCTCCACTCAGATAGTGGACTGCCAACTCAACCTGGTACTAAACCAGAAATCTGATAGACTGGAAATTCCGCTCCAATCTCTGACGCCACTCATCTGCCGCCTCTGGCTAACTCCGCCCTCAAAGTACGGCATACCAATCCTCTGCATGTGCCCCAACATATCCAAGTAGGACGGCACCATCAAACCCACAGCCTGCGGCTGAACAAATCCCGCAGCCCTCTGCTGCACCTCTGCCACTGGAGGTACTCCCGGAGCCCCTTGTGGAACCACTGGCGGAAAACGAGCCAATAACTGCGTCAGCAAACCCACCACTAAGTCATCAAGACCCTGAGCCAGGCACCACCCCAACCCGGAGCAGCCCCGCTCCCAAACCAACACTCGCATCCACACTGGCCTCACTCGCCACGGATACCGACTGGGTCACCGACGCAGTCGCCACACTCGGCACCACACTCTCTCCCGAATCCGCCGAAGTCCACAATCTCGGCCCCACCTCCACGGCCTCTAGCTCTGCCACCACGGCCTCAGCACCGCGCCCTCTCGCGCCACAACCTCTAGCTACTCAGTCCATCTCACTCATGGAACCAAAAAGAGCACACTAGAACACGCAACCAAAACTCAAAACAAACATAAACTCACCGCGGAATCTCTTGTAGCTGAAGGGGATGATACTAAAGCCTAGCAATTCTAACAGTCCTAAAACCGTCTAGGCTCTGATACCAAAATGAAACAACCAACATTTTTTTTTTTTTATAAATAATTAAATAACAATTCTAGCGAAGTCTTTAAATAAATAAATAAATAAAAATCATCAACAAATAACAAATAAATAATTAAAGCAAATAATAATTAAACAAGTCTAGCAAAAATAATGCAAAACAATAAAACAGTAAACATCCTATCATCCCCCTCTTCAGCCTTGATTCCGCGATCACACAAATCTTTTACCTGCAACACATTGGAATGGAGTTGCGTAAGTATTTAATAAATACTTAGTGAGGCAATCACTCTGCCTACGAGCCATTTACGCAATTTACTAGATATTTAATAATATTATAAACTCCAATAATTATTAAATACCATTTTCCAATTATTAAATAATTTTTAATAATTAAAACTCAATTTCTCAATTATTAAATAATTCTCATAATTAAATAATAATTTTCCATATTTTAAAATAATTAAAATAATTATTTTAACCATTTAATTAATTAAATACTCATTAATTAATTAAATACCGAATTAAACCAACCAAAATTGATTAAACCATTCCAATTGATTAAACCAGCCAAATTCAATTAAACCAATTAAATTGATTTTAACCAGAGTTAACCGGTCTGTGTCGACCGACACCGATTCTGGAAAAACCCAGATCGGACTATGAACAGTACCTGAAACTCGAAATTCAGGAAATCACTCAAACAACCATAAACACTGAATCAAACATCAATATCATCACGAAATCACCACATAAACACATACAAATCCTGAATCTAGCAATCACGGACCCACAGTCATGCACTCACCTGATTCTAGGTTGAAAAGAAGGAGAAATCAAAGGAGATAGTGAAGAACACGAAGAACAGCGACGCAGCAGCCACCAACGATGACTCAGGCTCCGAAACAACGACGAATCAGCCTCCAATCGATCGACCAACACCTCAAATCGCCTCAAATCTCTTCTCCTATCCAAACTCTCCACAAAACGACAAAACAGAGAAAAGAAGAAGCGGCTGCGCGACTTTTATTCGAGACCCAAGGGTTTCCGCCCTAAACCGGATTTCAATTGACTTAAATTGAACCAGAAATCGATTTTAACCATTGGTGTCGACCGACACTAAAGAAAAATCACAATTCTTTGGTCTACGGATGTTACAGTATGGGTATCGAACACAAGGACTGGCTATTGAGTACACTTTGAAACTATGGATTTTGGATCAAGCTAAAACAAAAGTATGATTGAGGTTGTAATGGTGAACCGAACTAGCAAGTAAACGAGGTTGTAAATCAATAAGGAAAAGCGCTAGGTCATAGGGGCTATCGCAGAGAAGCAAGCAATGATCAATGAAACAATGATAGATGAATTGATTAGGGATATTGGGATATTAAGAACCGTCTAGAACACAGATCACGAATATAAAACCATTCCACTTTCGAGGCTCCGGCTCCTTTGTTAATCTACCTAGTCGCTAAACTTTTGGTATGTCCCTAGGTGATTAAATCAAGCTTTAGAATGAATAGGTTCTGATACAGTTCACTAGATTATAGTAGATCAACTTTCGCAGTCTAAGAAACCTAGCTTGTCAAAGAATATGTCCGGCGAATGATACAACACTGTCGAGGCTCAAATCAACCTAAGATCGGATTACTAGATGCGCGGTAAAGCAATCAGCATTAGTTAAGTGCACAAGACGAGACAAAGACTCTAATATAATCCCTAGCTAATCATTGAAATCAAAGATCATGCAAGCAACTCATTGAATAGTAACCCTAGCAACCTAACTAGTGGATTACTCAGACATGATCAAAGCAAACACACATAGAGATGAAGAAAACATGATTGCAATAAAACTTAGAGTAGGAAATCGAAATACAAGGGCGGCTCTCTTTTCACAAGAGGCTAAAAAGCTATATATATAGTGCTAGGTCTTTTGAGGCGGCTTAGGGTTAAGCCGGGCTTGAAAATATGAAATCGGGCTTCAAAACGGGCTTCGGGTCGACCGCGGCGTTCGGACGGTCGGTCGGGACGATCGGCCGGATGATCGGGTATGGCCGTGGTCGACGATCGGAACGGTCGTGGCCGGATGGATTCGCGGTCGGCCGCTGTGGTCGGACGGGTGAAGATTGGCCGATGCTTTCTCGGCCGGACGCGGGACGTGCTTCCCGGCTCGGACGGCGCATCGGCCGTGGTACGCGAGATAGGTCGTGCGCGGCCGCGAGGCTTGCTTCCCGGCTCGCGCGGCATGGCGTGGCGTGGTCGTGGCTTGGCCGACCGCGGGACATTGTTCCCGGGTCGTGTGCGTCGGCCGGATGGTTTGAACTTTGGCCGAGACTTCAGACGGACGGATGTTTGGCCGAGCGTGAAACACGTTTCTCGGCCAGCCGGACTGCGCGGTTTGGGCGCTGATTCTCGATAGAGCCGTCTGGACAGTCTTCACTCTTTTGGTTGTAACTCCTTTTCTACTCATCCAAATTAGGCCGTTCCAGTTGCGTTGGAAAGTTAACTCAATCAGAGCACGCAGGGAACTGGTCTTGATGAAATCCATTGAGTAGATCTTTTTCTGGGCCCTCTTAAAGTTGATGCTTGTGCATGGAGCGGCTTGAAGTGCAAATCCTATGGTTTTGCTCCAAAATGCATCATTTCACCTGTTTAGACTCTAGACACTATAAACACAGTAAAACTACCTTTTTAGATAGAAAACCTGCCAAAAACCATTAGAAAACAATACTAAAACAGTATAAAAAGCATGTAAAATAGAGGTATATCAAATATCCATCTAGGAAACAGTAGTATTGATGATTGGCCAGGCGCTCAAACATCTGGTCAATTAAGGGCAGGAGATAGTGATCCTTGCGCGTAGAGGAATTCAGTTTCCTGTAGTCGACACACATACTATGTCCTGTGATCGTCCTTGTTGGAATGAGCTCATCATGCTCATTCTTGATTACTGTGATCCCTCCTTTCTTTGGAACAACATGTACAGGGCTGACCCAAGTACTATCCAATATTGGATATATCACTCCAGCTTTCAATAGTTTCATTATCTCTTTCTTGACCAGTTCTTTCAGATTTGGGTTGAGCCGGTGTTCAATAGAAAAACTCGACTCATCCTCCAAAATAATGTGATGCATACATAGGTCAGGGGAGATTCGTGTTATATCATATAAATAATAACCAAGAGCCTTTCTATGCTTTCTCAGTTCACGAACAAGTAAAGCGGTCTCTTCTTTTGTTAGTGCAGCATTGACAATAACATGGTATGTTACATTAGGACCAAGATATCCATACCTTAGACCAACTGGAAGTTGTTTCAGCTCGGCCTGTGGAGCTCTAAGTGGGCACCATGGGTCGAACTTTACTTTGGTCTCTGATGTTGATTTCTGCTCGTGGAGGTCCGGCACTTATTTTTCTCTTTCTAAATCTATGTAAGCTACTAGCTCCTCGTATGCTTCCATAGAATCCATGAACTTTAGTAGACCTTGGGCTTCTCTTTCCATGTATCCAAATTCATCTTCAGCTTTGGTTAGAGCTAGCTCCAGTGGATCATATAGAAGGAGTTCATCCAGCACTTCTTCCTTTGTTTCTGTGAGCTCTCCAATCCAAAAGGCTTGGCCATACACAGTAGGTTTCTCCATAGACTTGTTTACTTCGAAATTCATGACTATATATCCAAGGTGTAAGTCAATCTTACCATTCTTAACATCTATTATGGCTCCTTCAGTAGCTAGGAATGGTCTTCCTAGGATAAGAAGATCCTTAGGTTGATGTTCCAGTTCAAGAACCACAAAATCAGCTGGTATGTAGCAATCTCCAACCATTATTGGAACATCCATGATTACTCCAACATGGGGGCGAACAGATCGATCAGCAAAAACTAGGGATATCTTGGTGGGTATGAAATCAGTAATGCCTAATAGCTTAGCTACTGAGTAGGGCATTAGGTTAACACTAGATCCCAAGTCACAAAGTGCTCTATGAAAGAATGTAGAACCGATTTTGCAAGCAAGAACAAAACTCCCTGGGTCGTTCAGTTTTTCTGGCATCCGGTTTTGGAGTATGGCACTGCATTCCTTTGTAATCATCATTGCCCCTTCCTCTAGGCTGACATTACTTGTGAGTATAGCCTTCATGTACTTCCTTAAAGATGGAATGATTTGGCAAGCATCTATGAATGGCAGCCGAACTGAAAGTTGGCTGACGAGGTCCTTAAGTTTAGCTTGTTCCTTCTCTTTCTTGGGTTGGGCAAGAACATTCCGATATGGGGTCTTTGCCTCATACACCCTTGGTTCTTCTGGTGGTTCCTCCACTTCTTCTTGGGTCCCTGGCTCGACTCTGACATGAACCTCTTTAGGTGGTTCAGTTCCATCTCCTATGATCACATACTCCATCAATTTCTTCTTGGGTTGTGGGGTGATTTCTTCATTGACAGGATAGGCAGGAGGTTCATATCCTTTTCCATTCCTAAGGGTGATTGCAGCTACTATTTCATTCCTTGGATTTATCTCTACTTTCCCTGGTAGCATGCCTTCCTCTCTCTTGATATCACTGGCTATGTTGGCAACTCTGAGATCTAAATCTCGCATAATAGAAAAGATGGAGTCCAACTTCTCATTCATTCTTGTGAAAACCGATTCCAACTTCTCATCAATCTTTGATGTGTGATTTCTCTGAGAATCCATGATAGAGGTTATCAAATCATCAAAACCACTCCTTGGTTCCATTCTTCTTTTGAAAGGAAATCGTTGGTGATTTCCTTGCTCATATGCGCTCCTCTTCTTCTCTTGGGTTAATTCATGGTTTGAGAAAACATTAGGCATGTCCTCCCAAGTTCCTTGCTCTGCTGCTAAACCATCTATCCCAATGAAGTTTACTTCTTCCTGCAAGTTCGGAATCAAACCTCCAAAGTAGTCTTGAATGCTTGTAGGTTCAACCCTATAGGTTTCCCTTTGTCGCATTACTTCTTTCTCTTGATTCCTTAGAATCTCGGCCATCATTGCCTTGATCTCACTGTACTCTTCTCTGTAGGGATCAGAATTTATAGCTTTCACTGCTCTCTCATGCCCAATGAAGTTGTCACTGTCGCTTGATGCTACGTTCTCAATAAGAATCTTTGCTTCAGTAACTGTCTTGGTCATGAAGTTCCCATTGCTGGCTGTATCAAGAGAAAACAGAATTTTCTATCTATTCCTCTGTAGAAAATGTTCCACAAGCTTCCATCAGAAAGAATGGTTAGGACATTCTCTAGTATACTCCTTAAAGCGCTCCAAAGCTTCATGGAAAGGCTCCACCGGCCCTTGTTGAAAGTTAGAGATCTTTTCTCTTAGTAAATTTGCTCTTTGTGTAGTGAAAAAGTGGCCTAAGAATGCCCCTTTGTACTCCTTCCAAGTAGTTATGGATTGAGCTGGAAGAGACTTCACCCATCTTAAGACTTTTCCTGTCAATGTAAAAGAGAAAAGTTTGCACTTCAAGTACTCTTTGGGTGCCCCATCCGCACTGAGGGTCCCACAGATTTCTTCAAATGGATCAATATGCTCCAAAGGGCTCTCTTGAGGTTTCCCTTGGAATTGGTTTTAGTTTCGTTTCACCAAAGCAAATACCTATGGCAAAATCTCATAGCTTCTTCCTCCAGGAAGTGGTGGATGAATAGGATTTCGATTGGTAAGTAGAGCTGGGTTGGAATTGAAATCTCCCATCACTTCTCTATTTATTTGCTCCAGCTCCTTAGGTAAACCATCGATGGTTTGGTTTTGCACACTGTTGCGATTTGGAGGATGATCGAGCTGCTCGCCCAGCGCTATGTCTCTCGCGGCTGTGTTGTTTCCTTCCTCTTGGTCGTCTGACTCATTCATATTCAAGTCTTCTCTTCAAGTTTTGCACCTGAAAGACACAAAGAAAGACACAAAGACAAGAACCCTTTAAATAGAAAACGATCAAAAGAAAACTAAAAACGAAAATTGGCAAAAATTAAAAGAAAAACAAAATTCTAGACTAGACTATAGTTGGGAACTCGAAGGTAGCTGTCATGCTCCCCACCAACGGCGCCAAAAACTTGATGCGGGATCAGGTTTTACCTATTCCTATCCCTGATTCTGCTAGTGCACAGATCAAAAGTAGTAACGGGTTATCGAACACAAGGAGCAGATAAGTACACTACGAGTATTGCAAGTCTAATTTAGCTAGAAAAGAAAGTATGATTTTGGGTTTTGTTGGTTTTAACGACTGGAGAACTAAACAAAGAAAATTAAATGGTTTATAAAATCAAGATGGACGAAACGCTAGGCGATGGGAAACTCGCAGAGATTAAAGGTTGATAAGGTGATAGAAGGGGTTCACTAGGGTTTCTTTTTGCGCGCTGTCTAGAACTCAGATCACGGAGGTAGAATCTTTCCATTGTCGTGGCTCTGATCCCTTTGTTAACTTATATAATCGCTAAACTTTTGGTATGTCTTTAGATAGTTAAATCAAGCATTAATTCGTTCAAGACCTAATTGTTCACAACCCCGCCTAGATCAACTTTTGTAGTCTATGAAGTGTTGCTCACCAAACACTTAGTTCCGGTTATATAGCAAGCTTTTGGAATGTATATGAAACCTAGGATCTAATGCTAGTTGATCAGAAAAGCAAGCAGCAATAAATTCAAGTGAAGATGAAGATCTAATAAGATAAACCCTAAACGATTTCTAGCAACCTATTGAACCGTGAACTCGTTGATAAATCCCATAACCTAACTAGTGAATTACTCAGACATGATCAAAGCAACAACACAAAGAGATGAAGAAAACATAATAGATAGATAAAGGTTTAGAAAACTTCTCCAAATTGAAGTAAGGAGGAGAGATCTTCTCCTTGAAATCTCTAGAACAAAACTCTAAGTATGATAACGTGGTACAATGCGGCTCTAATTCTCAAGAGGTTAAACATTTATATTTGTAGTCCTAGATCTTCAAAGGTGGCATTAGGTTAAGTTGGGCCGTGAAAACACGTAAAACGGGCTTCAAAACGGGCTTCGGGACGTGGGACGATGCCTTCCTGGTCGGACAGTGCGATCGTGCATGGGACATGGGTTGTGTTGCGCGGTCAAAAAGCGATGCCTTCCTGTTCGCGCGGCGTGGTCGTGCGCGGCCTATGGTCATATGACTTGGATGTGATGACCATGGGCTATTGCTTCCCGGGTCGGTATGTGCGCTCGGCCGTGCACTAGGAGAGACGGATGTAAAGTCCAGACGCGGGTCGATCACGGGACGATAGTTCCTCGACCGGCCGGTGCGCGCGGTCTTGAGCGCTGTTGCGCGGTTTAAGCCGTATGGACCAGTCTTAACTAAATCGATCATTACTCCGTTTCTACTCATCCAAATGATGCGAATCTACTTGCGTTGGAGAGTTAACTCACTCAGGGCACGCGGCGAAGTGGTCTTGATTAAATACATTCAGTAGATTATTTTTCAGGCCTTCTCAAAGTTGATGCTTTGGTATGGAGCGGGTTGAAGTGTAAATCCTGTGGTTTTGCTCCAAAATGCATAATTTCACATGTTTAAGTGAAACAACCAACTTTTTTTTTTATTAAATTAATTAAATAACAATTCAGCGGAAGTCTTTAAATAAATAACTAATAATAAATCAGGTTCAACAAATAAATTCAAATAAATAATTAAAGGAAATACTAGCAACCTAAACACCAGGTACTAGCAAGTCAAATAATGCAAAACAATAAAATAGTAAACATCCTATCATCCCCCTCTTCAGCCTTGATTCCGCGATCACACAAATCTTTTACCTGCAACACATTGGAATGGAGTTGCGTAAGTATTTAATAAATACTTAGTGAGGCAATAACTCTGCCTACGAGCCATTTACGCAATTACTAGACATTTAAATAATTATTATAAACTCCAATAATTATTAAATTCCATTTTCCAATGATTAAATGATTTTTAATAATTAAAACTCAATTTCTCAATTATTAAATAATTCTCATAACTAAATAGTAATTTTCTATATTTTAAAATAATTTAAATAATTATTTTAAGCCTCTTAATCAATTAAATATCATTTAATTAATTAAATTCGAATTAAACCATTTAACCAGATTTTAACCAGAAATCACTTAATTTGAACCAGAAATCAATTTCCAATTGAACCAGACAGAACCGGCTGCGTCGACCGACGCAAGCTTTGCGTCGCCAGACGCAGACCACTTTGCGTCGACCGACGCAAGCTTTGCGTCGCCCGACGCACGTCTGTCAGGTTGACAAAGATATCAACAAAACACGCAGAAACACTAAATTAACACAGGAATCAACCAAACATCATCACATAAACCTTATATCATAAGAACACCTCAAGAACAACATTCAATCAATCCAGATCTAGTGATTTGCGGACCTACAGTCATGCACTCACCTTGAAAACGGATTTGAAAGGAGAAAAACGATGGAAACAGCAAGGAACAACGAACGGCACTTTGATCTGCCACTAAAACTCGGATTTCCTCCACAAAATCGCCTCTTCTCCTCTCCAGAACTCTCTGCCTCGAAAACTGTGCAAAAAGGAGGCGGCTGCACCTTTTAATTCGAGTTCTAGGGCTTTTCTGCCCAAAACCAGCTAAACCGGACCATTTAAATCAAACCGGGTCTGATTTTGAAATCCTTGCGTCGACCGACGCAACACTTGCGTCGCCCGACGCAACTTCCAAAACTCACCAGAGAAGGCTACGGATGTTACATTAAGACTTTTAGTACTATAAATCCAATAAAACTACCTTTTTAGATAGAAAACCTGCTAAACCATTAGAAAACCATGGTAAAACAGTATAGAAAACATGTAAAATAGAGGTATATCAATCCACTTGGGCCAGTTGGGATTTTTCTCGACCGAATGGATTTTCTTTCCTTCCTCTATCATTCCCAGGTGGTGGACACGTTGTTCCATGTTATTAGGTGTGTATCATATTTAAAAAAAAAAAATAGACATGCAACATAATGCAGTAGATATTCACAAGGTAAATTTCGCTAATTTCTCTACAATTACGTTTATCAACAAAAATATTAAAAGATCTCAACATATTTTAGTAGTAAACTATAAGATCTCAAAAAGCTAATCACGCCATACTTTCGTAGTAATGTAATTTTCTTTTTCATAAGCCCAAGATACAATTATGACAAAAATATTACTCCTTTTGTTTCATATTAGTTGTCGTTTTTAGAAATGTATTTGGATGTGTTTAACTAAGAACATATTCATATACATTTCAAATACATTTCTAAAAACGACAACTAATATGAAACGGAGGGAGTAAAAGATTTCGAATTTGGATCTAGATTTTACAATTCTTTGTAAATGAATTACCTACTTTCTGCTAAATGGAAAAAAATCAAACGTAACTAAGACAGAATCCTGAGAAGATTAAGTATAGTATCATCAACTAAACATACGTTATTAATTTCATAGGTGTGTGTATATATATATATATAAACTTCTTAATGAACATATATAATTTTTCATAAACAGATGAGTACGAAGAAATGCATTGTAGTGATGATGGTGGTGGCAGTAGTAATGGCGTCTATGATAAGAGAAGCATAAGGAGTTTCATGCAAGAAGGGTTGGTGCTATGACTGGTGCACGGGCAAGTGTGGGTTTGGACATCCTCCAAAATACTGCGATGACAAGGTAACCCGCGAGTGCCACTGCCTCCTAGCGTCGCCTAGTGTTCAATCTCTATCATCGTTGTAATAATTTTCCACATGTTATTTCGTTAATTACTTATGGTGTTTTGTCTTTAAATGTTAACTATATATTGGGGCTGTCTTTAAGAGATTTCTCGATCAAACATTTGATGAAAACTCAACAGAAACGCATAACGGTCATATTGGTTTTACAATATCGATTTAAAAAAATATGTATAAATTTCAATATCTTCATTTGATATAACCATAAACATATATATGGATATTATTATGTTATGTGTATTGTGGAGTTGACATGGATTATATGGTGAAATTTCAGGACGGAGACTATAGGAATGAGAAACATAAAAGGATAGATGTGATATAAAACATTACACAAGTGTATTTTTTTTTTTTATAAATGGCTTCAAGTGATATAATTGTAAGCTCACTATTATTTACATATGAATGAAAAAAATATATGATATCCGCCAAAACACCCATCTAGTAACAAGTTTTTCAACTCTCTATTGTCAAAAGTTTCTCACATAAAGTTGCTTTCACTTACACCCAAGAAGTTCATTGCTATCGTCACTTTAAAATGATGCCCTTTTCAAAATAAATATTTTTTAAACTGGCAAACCCGAACCGAGATTAAGATAACCGATGCATGTAAAATAGAAATCAAATCAATATGCCTTCCATTGATCATTATCTATTTTTACAAACGGGAAAACGGTAAACTCAGGCTTAAAGTATAATTTTTATCATATTAAAGAAAAAAAAAATAGACGTACAACATAATGCACTAGATATGCACAAGGTGATTTCAATAATTTTGGCTCTACAATTACATTTATCAAAAAAAATATTAAACGATCTCAACATATTTTAGTAGTGAAGTATAAGATCTCAAAAAACTAATTAGACCATACTTTCATAGTGATGGCGGGTTTAGATTGCCTCAAATTTTCACAATTTATAAACCCAACTAGTTGAGCTGCAAGTGCACAGCCGCGTTGTAGTCGGGGTCGAACACAAGGAGGAAGTGTTCTCGCTTAACACCTTGTGAGATTGGTTTGTAGCTAGCTCGTGATATTGGATGGTTTTGGACCTAGAATAAGAGAGCAAAACAAAAGAGATGTGAGTGAGGTTGTAAACAATTTAAAACAAGAGTTAGGCAAAGGACAATCATATGGAGCAATGATGAAAAGATAGTTGCATGGGATTTGTGTAGAGCCGTCTTGAACATGAATCACTAGTGTATAGCTTTCCACTGTCGTGGCTCCAACCACTATGTTTAAAACAACCTAATATACTCAGCTTTCGTTGGCTATTAGTATTGCAAACATGCATTAAAGATGATCAAGATTCAATTGTTCACAATAAACCATAACTCAACTTTCGTTGGCTATGATCCATTGCTCACCAAATACTAGTTTTGAGATCTAGATTCAGCACTGTCGTGGTTCTATTTCTCTAAGATCAGATTACTAGATGTACGGTAGAGTAATTGATGATAAGATTTGTGTGTGGATGTGAAAAGATATGAAATGAGATGAGTGGAATGCAATCAGTGGTATATGATGAGGTGGTAAGATGCAAACACAAACACAGTCAACAATTCCCTTTAACCATGATAGTTGATGTAGTACAAAGGGTTATCAATCCAAAATGGGAAACTTGTCACTCTATGAGAATATGAAACAACCAGAAAGTCAAGCAAGCAGTTATAGATTTGAAGTAACACTAACAACCTAAAAAAATGAAAAGCAGTGCAATAAAAGTAAACAAAGCAGTGAAGTGTCAGCTCGACCAAGAGCTCGAGTCGAGTCAGAGCAAAGTACCAGCTCGATCGAGTTTAGGGACGAGTTGAGACAAACAAAGCTAAAGGTGACGACTTTAACAAGATAAAGAGAGAATTAGGGTTCAAGACAGGGTTTTGCAATCAAAGGAATCTACACTTAATCAATCTAGCTCTTAAAACTCCTTGTATCAAGGCTTCTCTTGATATTGGGCTTCTCAATGCCTAGCCAACCCTTTCCCAAGGTGGAGGCTATCAACCAAGGAATGATCTCAGAAACAGGGGGTTAGCCAGTGAGAATCAAACCTTGGAGGCTATAGGATCATTGCCCAAACTAATCCATCCAACCCCTTAGACCTCTATTGTCTAGAGCAAGAGATATTGGAGCTCTTAGTGGATCTTTTCCAGCGAATGCCATCACTTTCGTGTGGGGAGTCGCCTAAGGACTTACAAGCCAGGGGTAGTGGTCATGTAGCCTTAAGATCTATCCAAAAGAGAGAGAATCTAGATTAAGACCATAAGCTAGAAGGATTAAGCATATGAAACCTCTAATCTATCCCATCTCAAACCCTAATGGGTAACTACTCACTACACATGAATGTAAACACAAGCAAATGCAATAAAAGAGACATCATAAGAAAGAGGAGATGAAATTAAACAACTTTTATTGAAATAAGCAAGTGCAAATACAAAGAGATTATCCAGGATCTAGGATTCAAGAAGCAAGAGCTTCAAGAACACAAAGATGGGATTAGATCTCTAAAAAGTAAAAGACAATAAATTAAAAGAAACTAAAACAAAATAATCTAAAGCTTGGTGGTTTTTTCGTGGCTTAGAGCCTTTAAATACAAAGAGGATTAGGTTTAGGGTCAAAGGAAAGTCAAGGGGGAAGCAACATTTTTCGGGTTTGACTTTGACTTCCAGCTCGATCGAGTTGAAGCTTGGCCGGTCGAGTTGAGGAACTCGACCGGTTGGTCGAGTGGACGGTCGAGCTGGTCTTCAAGATGGCTTCTCCCTTCTTCCTTTGCGTATCCAGTTGAGCTGCTTCCATGTGCCAAGTCCCTCCATGCTCCTTGTCCCATATGCTCCAGAATGCTCCAAAAGACCTATTTCAAAGGACCAAACATGCATATGTATGCAAATGCAACCTAAAACTAACATGAATGCATAAGAAGAGAAAAGGAACAAGATATGATGCAAATGGAAGCTAAAACTATGCAAAAGATGCATAAAAGATGTGCTAAAACTATGTAAAATGCAAGTACATCAGTAATCATGCATTAAGTTCAAGTAAAGGTGAAGATCCATAAGATAAATCCCAATAAGTTGCAATCAAATCAAGACATCATGGCCACCATAGATCTCCTCGGCCTAACTAAGAGATCTACTCGGCCATGATGCAAACAAGCAAGCGAAGCATGATTGAAAGAATTATGTAAGTATTAAAAGAGATAAAGGGATGAAGAAAGCTTCTGTATTGATGAACAAAGTCGGATTCTCCCTTGAAACTCTTAAGATCAAGTACAAAGAAATGGAAATAATGAAAACGAGAAAGAACAAGAGTTGAGCCATGGGCTTCGTTTGCTCGCTTACCGGACATGTCTCGGTAGAAAATAAGTTCTAGGCCTCATAGTTGATCCAAATGGCTTCATTCCACTTCGACGTGATGCATGACTCAAGTATCTATCTTTCCATATCAAGATCGTAACTTTTGGACGTCGGGAACTCCTCCGCGCGCGGCCAAACTTCCGAAGCTTCGTTCTGCGCGCTAGCGAGAACTAACACTTGGAGATAAAATGATCTTCTTGACTTGGAAACTTGCATGGATCTTGATTTAGGCTCTTTTACTCCTTTTTGCATCCTTTTTGATTTTCACCTACAAAGACTTCAAATCCCACAAATACAAGAAAACTACCTCTAAAGGCAAAGAATCTTGCAAAAACCGTTTGAAAACATAATATTATATAGTAAAATCATGTAAAATATGGTGATATCAACTCCCCCAGACTTAGCCTTTTGCTTGTCCCCAAGCAAACTAAGCAGGAAAAGAGGTTTGAAAACGTGAGAACTCTCAAATCTTTTGGAAATCCAAATTGACTTATGCTTTAGTAATCCACATGAAACAGCATTGGCAAGTTTTGAATTAAGAACAAAGTACATACCATGAGTTTTGCGATTTTCCCAAAGCGGTCCACCTCTCCTTGGACAATCCAATTCGCCACCCTTGACTCCTTTCATTTCTAAAGGTGTGGTCTCAACTAGGGAGTATCGATCAGCCGGCTTTTAGATTCTTACTCATCCCCTTGTTTGGCACTTGTCTTTTACTCCATGTTTCTCCTCTCTCTCTTCTCACTTCTTTGAGTTGATTCATCCCTTTTTTAGGGTAGCGAAGTATTTTTTTATTCAACTCCTTCTCTTTATTATAGAGGTTTTGCTTGGATCTTCCACAGACGCGAGTATTGATGGTGTTTGCCACCGAATCCCCGGTTGCTTGGATTCATAGGCCTTCCATAGACGCGAGTATTGATGGTGTTTGCCACCGAATCCCCGGTTACTTGGACCTTACGCTTTTTCTTTAAATTTGAAGGGGAGAGAGAGGGAAGCACGAACTCACTAAGACTTTTTCATTTGATGGAGAGGATGAGGAATCATGCCATTTGTATGCCAAGCCCCTAGCTGAGAAGATTAAGTTCATTAAGGGCGGAGTCAAAGATGGATCCTTCTCAAGTCTTTAGAGATGTAGGCGTTTTTGGTAGATCGATCAACTCATAGTGCACCTGTGGTAAGATGTATTGCCAAGAACTGCTCAATGGTCACTTAAACATTAGTACAACATGGTTAGATCCAAGATAAGGTCATGATTCTCGACAAAAATTTTGACTCAATAAAAACGACTCGATAAAAGGGAAAAATGCAAATGAAAATGCCAAAATGAACAAACATTGTTAGTAATCCCCCCAGACTTAACTTGCACCGTCCCGGTGAAAGCAAATCGGATTAAGAGAGGCATAACATGAAGTTCAAATGAAAAATTGAAAAGAAAAAGGTTTAGGATGATGTTACCAAATGTCGACCAATTTATAATGAAGATCAGTTCCGGTTTGGGTCATTCTACACTTCTTTAGGCAATATTGGTCGGTGAGTTTTTAATTTCAGGCCTTGGTTTCCGCCGGTTTGTGTTTTGGCCGAGATTGGTATATTCGGTCGGCCAAAATGTGGTGCTGTGAACTACAGAACAAACCGTCAAAATTTCATGACCTATATTGAAATTTCATCGACCAACCTGGTATTTTATGGCCTCTGGTGAAGTTTGGGAGCATTTGACGAGCGGATTGAGACTTCCTTCACAAAATGGTCAAGTCGGCTCCGGGAAGGAGTTTCCTTGGCCATGTGAAGTTTGGCTCGTTCCTTTTCGTTTCTTCCTGCATAAAAGTGTTAGTTAAGCTCAAAGAAGAGTTTTCCAACCGGTTGGCGCGCCTATGCCGTGATTTGGTTTTGTCGGCCATATTGCTTGCGCGCCATCGGCCAGAATGAGCTCCGTCGTCTATCTCATGATCCGTGATGATTTCTCCGTCCTATCTTTTGGATTTGCCGACCAAAATGTGATTTTATGGTCGCCTGTGAAGTTTGGTGGACTTTGGTCACGCCGTTTAGGAGTTGGCCGTAATGGTTCTCCTTGTGCGCGGTATGGCCGAGAGAAATGTCCGGATTGAATTTCTTCAAATCCACTCGGGCCAATTGAGATTTTCTTCGACCGAATTGTTTTAATAACCCTCCTGTGTCATTCCCAAGTGGTGGCCGCCTTGTTTCGTGTGATGGCCTTGTATCTCCTTTTAACCTCCCTTTGGCCGCCATATGCATGTTGGTTTTGAGGTGGTTATAGGTTTGCTCTATTTCTCCTTCCTGTCAAATGGTTAACTCCTTGCAAAACACTTGAAATCATGATTAGATGGTTTCTCAGATTGTGATCCTCAAGTGACCAACT
Organism: Microthlaspi erraticum; assembly: GCA_902728155.2. Taxonomy (NCBI): domain Eukaryota; kingdom Viridiplantae; phylum Streptophyta; class Magnoliopsida; order Brassicales; family Brassicaceae; genus Microthlaspi; species Microthlaspi erraticum. The sequence continues at coordinate 114,110 of CACVBM020001112.1, forward strand.
TGAAGTTCACAATCCAAGAGATTAAAGCACAAACTATAAATTCTTATTTGGTCTTGGTCAATGATCCAAATTTCAAACTATAGTTCAATCTCTTGTAATTTCAGTGAGAAATGAGTTTTGACAAGTGATTATGTATTCTTTCCAATCATCAAAAGTAAATCAAGTTAAACCATGAAATATATTTGATAAAGTGCAATGGTTTAAACGATTTTTCAAGTGAAGATCAAGAGTGATTAGAAATGAATACTAGGTGAGAGTTTACTTACCTTTTGGAAGAGAAACGCCTTGTACAAGGGTGGGCTCATTGGGTGGGACACTTCCATTGTTTGGTCTCCTTTGGGTCTTCATCCTAAGAAAATATTTTTGTATTTTTGTTTGATTTTTGAAAAACTCCTGCAAAATAGAAATAATAGTTAAAAACCATATGGGTTGCCTCCCATAAAGCGCTTTTGTTTTAAGTCATTTAGCTTGACTCCTTTTCTTTCTTTCAATCGTGGTGAAGAGTGGCTGAAGGGCAAAGGATCCCTTTAGCTTCTCCATTCTCCGGTTCAGTGGATTCTTGTGGTGGTGTTGTCGCGCCATAGTCATCTCTCACATCATCTTTGAAAACCAATGCCTTGGGGAAAAGCTTCATAGTTCTCTCAAGCTTCTCTTCAATGGATTGGTCACCTTTAAGCTCCGAATCTTTTGGTGTAAAGATTCTTATCTTGTGAAAGAGATTAGGTGCACCATTAGTCTCCTCTTCAGCTCCATATCGTCAAAGGTTGGAAGTAAGATGGAGTTGATATCCTTAAAGACATTTTCATGCCTCGGCTCCAATGTTTTCTTCTTCTCCTTTGGTTTTGGGTAGCGCTCACTCTCTCTTCTTTCTCCATGCAGCATAGCTTCTTTCTTAGGCATGAGAGTGGCTTCTTCTGGTGGTAGCTTGGTCGCACTTGGCACTGACCTGAAATTTACACTTGGGAAAAAGATATCTTGCCGGATGTGGCCAAAAGATAGATGATTCCCAAAGTAGTTTAGGACCGCTCCAGCTGTAGCAAGGAATGGGGTTCCAAGAATCAGTTGATTCCTCTTTGAGCCTTCCCAAATCATGACTTGAAAGTCAGTTGGGACCGATCGACCCCCTATTTCCATCATGACATCTTCAAGCATTCCATAAGGTTCCATGCACGATAGATCCGCGAACTCGACTCTTATCTTGGGGCTCTTGAATTCCTTGAATCCCAAATCTTTTGCAAGTGCAAGAGACATTAGATTAACATTAGCACCAGTATCACATAGGCAATCGTGGAGTTGAATGCCATTGATACTTGAAGTTATCACAAACTTCCCCGGATCTTCTTGTTTTTGTAGTGGCTTGCCTTCAAGTCTTCTCTTGTAAGCTCTTCTTGATTCCCAACTGTATCTCTCCGGTTTGTGCCTCTCCTTAGGCTCATTTTCTTCTTCTTCCCCTTGAGATAGTGTAGGAACAATTGTGCCATCTATAGATGAGACAACACTACAAAATTTTTGAGTGTTTACCTCATTTTGTTTCTTGGCCGCCTCGGCTGTTTGAGCGATTTGCACCTCAAGCTTTTGAACGTGAGTAGAGAGAGACCCAAACTTGCTGCTTAGATCACCAAACATGTGATCAAGCTTCTCATATAGGTTCTTGGTGATCAATCTCTGCTCCTCCATGTATTTCTTCAACGCCACGTCAACCTTCTCTCCGGTTTGGGTTGGATTTGTTTCTTGAGAAAAAGTGAATGGTTGCTTCACTTGGTACATCCCTCTTGGATAGACTTGTTGTGGCTTGGATTGGTATTGGCCTCCTTGATACGCTCCTTGATTGGGGTAGACTTGGTCATTTGGATTCTCCACATTGTTGCTCCGGTATGATAGGTTTGGATGCGCGCGAAATGGTGGATTGAATCCTCTATTCCCATAGTTTCCTCCAATGTAGTTGACTTCCTCTAGATTCTCTTCAGTGCCATCTCTCATGAAATCCATAAGAGTGTCTTCATTTGTGGCTAGGGCATCTTCAATGGCGTGAACTCCTTGTCGGCTTTTAAGTAGTTGTGAGACCATGTTCCTTAGCTCCGAGATTTGAGCTGATTCTGATGAGCTCGTGGTCTTCACGCTTCTATTGTAGTCAGGGCATGCATTGGCATCACTAGCAGCGAGATTCTCAATCAAAAGCTTTGCCTCCGGCACCGACTTGGTCATGAAATTACCATTGCTCGCGGTATCGAGAGAAAGCTTGTATTTATGATCAATCCCATTGTAAAAGATGTTCCAAAGGTTACCTTCTGAAAAGCCATGGTTAGGGCAGCTTCTTGTGTACTCCTTGAATCTCTCCAAAGCTTCATAGAATGACTCCATTGAATCTTGCTTGAAACCAGAAATCTTGCTCCTTATAGAGTTGGATCTTTGCTTAGTGTAGAATTGGTTCAAGAAAGCTCCCTTGTATTCATTCCATGTTGTAATGGACTGAGGTGGTAAAGATTTTACCCATCTTAGCGCCTTGTCACTTAGAGAAAAAGTGAATAGCTTGCACTTGAAGTAATCCGGCGATACTCCATTAACACGAGTTGTGCTACATATCTCCTCAAAGGTGTCGACGTGATCAAGAGGATGCTCAGTGGGCAAACCATGGAATTGGTTTTGCTTCACCAAGGCAATGATCTGCGGTTTGATCTCAAAATCGTTCCTTGGAGGTAGAGGCGGTCGGATTGGATTCCGATCCATAAAGAAAGCATCGGACGAATCAAAGTCTCCCATAGTTTGGTGCCTTGGATGCTGCGCGTTTGGCACTCTCCTTGGAGGTGCGTGAGGTTGGTCTTGAGGCATCCCTTGGTTGTCACCGTGACGATGATGTCCATTTGCAAACGCCGGTGGTGGTCGCGGCGGGTTAAGAGGTGGCTGTAGCGGCTCAGCTGCATCGGGCGCGTTCGGATTGGGTGGAGGAACGTCTCTGGCCGGTGCTGGCTGGTCAGCTCTAGCTTCTGCTGGATTAGGAGGATCATTGGCTCTCCTCTCTTGGTCGGGCGGGTTGTGTTGGCCTATTTGGCGCGCCTTCTCCGCCTGGATTCATTCTTTCTCTCCTTAGTCGCCTAAGTGTGCGCTCAAGTTGGTCAATGTCAAGATCTTCTTCAATGGTTGTATTTGGATTGGACCTTCTTGTCATGCACCTTAGAAACACACAAAGAGAGAGTTAAGTAAAATTTTTATGATTTTTAAGATTTTATGAAAAACAAAAACAAAGAAAAGTGAAAGATGAGATGAGCTAGTCTTGAAATCAATCAAGAGGTGTGAAGGAAAAGCAACTCCTCCCCGGCAACGGCGCCAGAAAGCTTGATGGCGGGTTTAGATTGCCTCAAATTTTCACAATTTATAAACCCAACTAATGAGCTGCAAGTGCACAGCCGTGTTGTAGTCGGGGTCGAACACGAGGAGGAAGTGTTCTCACTTAACACCTTGTGAGATTGGTTTGTAGCTAGCTCGCAATATGAGATGGTTTTGGACCTAGAATGAGAAAGCAAAAAAAAAGAATGTGAGTGAGGTTGTAAACAATTTAAAACAAGAGTTAGGCAAAGGACAATCATATGGAGCAATGATGAAAAGATAGTTGCATGGGATTTGTTGATGAGGACATACTATCAGAACCAGACCTCACTGAACCAGACTTGCAAGATGTCAATGTTCCCACTGCCTATAAAGGAGCTATCACAAGACAAAGAGCTAGGATATTACAACACAAGTTCAATCACAGCATAAGGCAAGCTACACTCAAGGCAGAGCAAGAGAAGGCTAAAGAAAAGGCAATTATGATCGAGATACAAGACCAACCGGTTATTGAAGCCAATCAACCGGTTATGGAGGCCAATCAAATACAACTTTGGAGTGATGCAAATGAGGCCGGACCGAGCTCTTGGAACCAAGAAGAATGGCCGATTCTTTCACTTAAAGCCCAAGTCCAAGTCTTCAAGATTGAATGGGAAGAAACCGGCGCCTAAACCAAGAGAATACTTAGTCAAAGAACTCCAACGACACTTTCTTTTTGCAGCCTTGGTCTCACACGTCTAGAGGTAAAGAAGGTAAGCTTTGAATCACATTTTATGATCTTTGACTAACCATTTCTTGTTTTCTCTTATTCCATTTCGTTTTTATTTTGATTAGCAAGATTGTTGCACTTTTATTTATTTCTTTTGATCTTTGTAATCTGTTTCAAAGACCCCTTGAAGGGCACAGCTGTTTGGACTCTAAATAAAGTCCCCTCTCACAGCATTGTATGATTACCTTTGATATTAATAAAATCTGAATTTTCTTCAACTAAGCTTCTGAGCAAACTTGTTTTCATTTCTTTGTCTAAGTCGAGACCAGCCCTCCTTAGCCAAGAAACCCTTGTGTTTTATCATAAGCCTTTCACAGCTTGTGTGGTGCACCTCATACCATCTCGGATTTAGATAGCTTGTGGATTCAAGTTGTTTAAGTCTCATCGCTACATCATTCAAACCCTTCCGCCCAACGGCTCCATTTGGTTAGAGAAGCTCAATCAAATCGATCCAACCCTGATCCGAAAGCTTAAGCTTTGAGTCCTTGATCATACAAAGCACTGTGATAGCCCTTGCTTGTATCATTTGTGTAGAGCCGTCTTGAACATGAATCACTAGTGTATGGTTTTCCACTGTCGTGGCTCCAACCACTATGTTTAAAACAACCTAATATACTCAGCTTTCGTTGGCTATTAGAATTGCAAACATGCATTAAAGGTGATCAAGATTCAATTGTTCACAATAAACCATAACTCAGCTTTCGTTGGCTATGATCTATTGCTCACCAAATACTAGTTTTGAGATCTAGATTCAGCACTGTCGTGGTTCTATTTCTCTAAGATCAGATTACTAGATGTACGGTAGAGTAATCATGCATTAAGCTCAAGTAAAGGTGAAGATCCATAAGATAAATCCCAATAAGTTGCAACACAATCAAATCATCACGGCCACCATAGATCTCCTCGGCCTAACTAAGAGATCTACTCGGCCATGATGCAAACAAGCAAGCAAAGCATGATTGTAAACATTATGCAAGTATTAAAAGAGATAAAGGGATGAAGAAAGCTTCTCTATTGATGAACAAAGTCGGATTCTCCCTTGAAAACTCTTAAGATCAAGTTTATAGAAATGGAAACAATGAAAAAGAAAGAACAAGAGTTGAGCGGCGCCTCCTTCTTCTTGGACGATCTCCTAGGGCTTCTCTCTTGGCCTCTCTTCTCTGACTCTCTTCTCACAAACTCACACGCTCGATTCTCTTCTTCAGCGGCTAAAAACATGTATATATGGGCGAAGTCGAGTAGGGTTTTCTTCATGCCGGAAAAGGAAAGTTTCCCATGAGCCGAGCCTTCTTCTCCACGTCGTGTATGGGCCGACATTGTACCAAGGAAAGCTCCAAACATTAGCCAGGCCTCTTCTCTATTCGATCAAGGCCTTTGGCGCTGCTGCTCGGGCCATTAGACACTCCAAATCCTCCATGGGCTTCGTTTGCTCGCTTACCGGACATGTCTCGGTAGAAAATAAGTCTAGGCCTCATAGTTGATCCAAATGGCTTCATTCCACTTCGACGTGATGCATGACTCAAGTATCTATCTTTCCATATCAAGATCGTAACTTTTGGACGTCGGGAACTCCTCCGCGCGGCCAAACTTCCGAAGCTTCGTTCTGCGCGCAGCGAGAACTAACACTTGGAGATAAAATGATCTTCTTGACTTGGAAACTTGCATGGATCTTGGTTTAGGGCTCTTTTACTCCTTTTTGCATCCTTTTTGATGGTTTCACCTACAAAGACTTCAAATCCCACAAATACAAGAAAACTACCTCTAAAGGCAAAGAATCTTGCAAAAACCGTTTGAAAACATAAATAGTTATATAGTAAAATCATATATGTAATCAATAGTAATATAGTAAAATCATGTAAAATATAGTGATATCACATAGCATGTAAAATATAGTGATATCACATACTTTTGTAGTAATGTAATATTTTTTTTCATAAGCCGAAGATACAATTATGAAAAAAATATTACTCTTTTTGTTTCATATTAGTTGTCGTTTTTAGAAATATAATTGGATGTGTTTAACTCAGAACATATTCATATACATTTCAAATACATTTCTAAAAACGACAACTAATATGAAACGGAGGGAGTAAAAGATTTCGAATTAGGATCTCGATTTTACATTTATTTGTAAATGAATTACCCAATTTAAAATTACCTATTTTCTGTTAAATGGAAAAAATCAAAAGTAACTAAGACAGAATCCTGAGAAAATTAAGTATAGTATCATCAACTAAGCATACGTTATTAATTTCATATGTGTGTGTATATATATATATATATATAAAAACTTCTTAATGAACATATATAATTTTTCATACACAAAAAAAAATTAAGAAAGATGAGTACGAAGAAATGCATTGTAGTGATGATGGTGGTGGCAGTAGTAATGGCGTCTATGATAGGAGAAGCAGAAGGAGTTTCATGCAAGAAGGGTTGGTGCTATGACTGGTGCACGGGCAAGTGTGGGTTTGGACATCCTCCAAAATACTGCGATGACAAGTGTACCCGCGAGTGCCACTGCCTCCTAGCGTCGCCTAATGTTCAATCTCAATCATCGTCGTAATAATTTTTCCACTTATGTTATTTCGTTAATTACTTATGGTGTTTTGTCTTTAAATATTAACTATATATTGGGGCTGTCTTTAAGAGATTTCTCGATCAAACATTTGATGAAACTCAACAGAAACGCATAACGGTCATATTGGTTTTAGAATATCAATTTTTTTTATAAAAAAATACAAATTTCAATATCTTCATTTGATATAACCATAAACATATATATGTATATTATTATCTTATGTGTATCGAGGAGTTGACATGGATTATATGGTGAAATTTCAGGACGGAGACTATAGGAATGAGAAACATAAAAGGATAGATGTGATATAAAAAGTTACACAAGTGTATTTTTTTTCTATAAATGGCTTCAAGTGATATAATTGTAAGCTCACTATTATTTACATATGAAAAAAAAATGATATCTGCCGAAAAACCCTTCTAGTAACAAGTTTTTCAAGTCTCTATTGTCAAAAGTTTCTCACATAAAGTTGCTTTCACTTCACCGAAGAAGTTCATTGCTATCGTCACTTTAAAATGATGCCCTTTTCAAAATATACATTTTTAAAACTGGCAAACCCGAACCGAGATTAAGATAACTGATGCATGTAAAATGGAAATCAAATCAATATGCCTTCCACTGATCATTATCTATTCTTACAAACGGGAAAACGGTAAACTCAGGCTTAAAGTACCATTTTTATCATATTAAAAAAGAAAAATAGATATGCAAGACAATGCACTAGATATTCACAAGGTGATTTCAATAATTTTGGTTCTACAACTACATTTATCAAAAAAAAATTTAAACAATCTCAACATATTTTAGTAGTAAAGTATAAGATCTCAAAAAACTAATTAGACCATACTTTCATAGTAATGTATTTTTTTTTATAAGCCCAAGATACAATTATGACAAAAATATTAGGGGGAATTGCCAAATATAGTGCACAATTTGATTTGAAATGCAAAACTAGACCCTATATTGCATTTAGAGCAAAACTAGTCTTCTGGGTGTGTAAAATTACAAACTACACCCTTATGAACAAATTAAAGAAAAAATGTTAGCCACAATGTCTGTTTTACCCCGTTTAAAGTCTATTCATGAAGTCTATTGCGTATTAGACTTCATTCATGAAGTCTAATTCCTAATCACAACTCAAATTTAATTTATAAAATTATAGAAAATTTATTTGATCAAACAAAATTATACATAAATAAGATTAGAACATTTGGCATCCAAGAAAAATAAAATTGCATAAAAATGAATCTATGTAACTCAAGTAAGAGAAATTATGTTTGTAACCTATAAAATGCGTGAAGTCTACTCCATAAGTCTACTATATAGCAAAATCGTAAATTTAAAGTTTAAAATATGTTAAAAATATTTTGATCAAGGTATTTACACATAATTTTAACAAAGACAAGTACTATCCATGAAAAATAAATTTGCATATAAATTGATCAATTTAAATCCGGTAATACAAATTATGATATAATCCAAAAAAAATTGTGTGAAGTCTACTCAAGAAGTCTACTAAATAACAAAATCTAAAATTTAAGTTTAAAATTTATAAAAAACAATTTTGAAAAAAAAAACTATAGATAATTTAAATAAAGACAAGTTTTATCAATGTAAAATAAAATTTCATGAAAATTAATCAATTTATAAGTTTCATGAGTAAAGCAATCATCAAGCTTAGTCTTTGAGGTATAATGTATAGGGTTTATGATTTTATGGTTAGGGTTTAGAGATTTTTGACATAAAAAAATATTTGCGGTTCTTTTAACGATTTAAAGTCAATGAATTCATAGTTTATAATGTAAATCATGATTATGTATACATTATTGATGTTTTGTAGATTTGATCTTAAATATTTGATTTAGGGTTTAGGGTTAGTTAGATTTCATCGATAGGACTTCATTAGTAGACTTTGCGATAAAGTCTAAAATTCAAAACACACTGGTGGGAAACAAAATATTTTGGAAAAATTAGCGGGAACGAAATATATTGAAATAAATTTTTGATACAATATAGTCGGTTTAGGAGACTTCCAGATTAGACTTCTCTTGTAAACTTCATGATAAATTCTATTTAACCGAATTCAATCGAATTAACCGAATTTAACTGAATTGTTTTTCACTTAACCGAAAAATTAGTCCTCGTATATAAGGAAGTAACCCTAATTTTGTGGGAAAAAATCTGGTAACTCGTGCACGGCGTCTCTCTCCATCTCTCTCTCTCTCTCTCAGCTCTCCGTGAACCCCCGCCGATTCTTCTCTCCGTGAACCTTCGCCGCTTTTTATCGCCTGAGCGATGGCGGCTCTCTCTCTCTGCTCCAATGGATCTACGCCGCTTCTTCTCGCCTGAGCAAAGCCACTCGCCGTTAACCTTTGCCGCCTCTCCGTCGCCAATAACCACCACCTCCTCTTCCTTCTCCGCCTCTCTCTCTCCCTCGCATCTCTCCTCTCACCGTTGGATCTCTCTCTGATAGGTGAATCTCTCTCGCTTCATCTTTTCACCGCCATTATCTCGCTTCTCTCTCTCACTTTGATTCATGTTTTCAATTTTCCTGCTGAGAATGTGTTCTTATCTCTATTGAATGCCTATACCTTCGAGAGGTTCTGAGGGTTTCCTAGCTATTTGTGTTTCCTGGTTGAATTGCTCTTGATGTTGGAATCTGAAAGTTGTTTTTTGTTCTTCTTGTATATATGTTGCAGCGCTCTGAAGCAGAAACTGAAGATGAACCAGAGAGAGGAAACTCAGAGAAGAATAAAAAGCCAAACTAGTAAGCCATTGTTCTCCACTTTCATCTGATTTTAGATTTCCAGTTTGATAGTTAAGAGATTACATTTTCTTTGATTTGGGTACTAAACTAATTGTGTTTTTTTTTTCCTTTTCATCAGTTTTGTATACTTACTAACGTAAGATCTCGTCTATTGTTGGCATGTTGCATAGGATGATATTGAATTGAACAGCTTCTCCTTTCAAATAATGTGGGTTATGCAACCATGACAACTAGAGATGAGGGTATGGATTGGAAACTGAGAATGTTTCTTTTACCTGTGATCCCTTCTCTTGCCTATTTCTCACTCATTAGCTTCACAAAGATGTGTGAGTCTTCCTCTTTAGATGCTCATTTTCATGTTAAATGTTTCTTAGGCTTGGTGTCTTAAGCGAGCCTTATGATTTACTTGTTCTCTCCTCTGTTTGTTTCCAGGAAGGTCTTCACTTTCTTTTCTGGAAGATCTACAAGTAAGTAGTTTTTCTTCTTCTTCTTCTTAGTCCATCGTTTTAAGGATTGAAAATTATCCTCGTTGAACTTTGTCTTTTGATCTGGAGCTGCAAAATTGTTATTTTTTTTGAATCTGATGATGTGGTTTTAGGGACAATACATGTATGATAGTCAGATTTGGCTTGTTCATAAACATTTGATTGTGTTTTTACACTGAAGGAGGCTTGAGGATGTCTTGGATTCAGTTGCGGATCGTATGTCAAAGACCCCGCTTGTTTCTCACTGATAAGCTGCAGATTTGTCTAGGTACAGCTTTCCTGTTTACTTGTCGAATTTCCAAATCAAATTCATTGATTATCTGCTGCTTTTTTCTTAGTCTTAGTCTATACTATCATGTTAGCTTGATGTTCATTGTACATATGCATAACTATTGTGTTGTAGTTCTCCGATTCTGTGGTAAAACTATCATTTTTTCTTTCTTCGATCATTTTAACTGAGCATGTAGATTGCATGTTGATGTTGACTCGATTTCTCTTAATCCTGAATAGAATCCTATGCTAGAGTTTTTGATTTGGTTTTAGCTGAATGATTTGAGTTTTTGATATGTGAATTGAGAAGTAATTGGGATCTTACAATCTATTTTGAAGTCTATTGACTACTTGTTACTATTTTTCGTTGTTTATTCGTTGGATTGATATTGTTTTTTTTTTCTAAAGTAGCAGCTAATGTCAATGCTCTTCAGATCAAGACACATAAAGATTAATGTAGGAGATACATTGGAGCCCTCGATCACTCGATGGTGGCAAGTGAGATGGCAATTGATATTCAGATGAGAAGAATGTGCGGCTTTGTAGAAGTAGATGTAAAATGTTGTAAAACCAACTTGGAATTATTGATATACATTGTTTAAGTTTCAAGTAATAAAATTTTAAGACATAGAGAACATACTTCATAAGCAGACGTCAGTAAATAATATATTGACTCCAAACTTTTTCTATATAACAACTTTATATGTTGTAGCTTGAAAGTATAAAACATAAAAAATTATGTAATGAATGTGTAGTAGATGACCATATTTAAAGATAACCAATGAGTATTGTATGACTTATGTAGATTTCATTAGTTAGGCTTTAAAATGAAACCATATACAAGCATTTTTTATGCAGTTTACCTAGTTAAAATAGACCATGTTCAAACAAATAGTTAAACTTTATGAGTAGACTTCACAAATAAACTTCACAAATTGTCCTTCTCACCCATTCTTCATAAACAGATGCAATGTATACCATTTTCTGCAAGTAAACAAAAACCAACCACATTAGACTTCATTATTAGATTTCAGTGGTAGACTTCACCTATAAGTCTACCTAATATTGTCTAATATTCAATTTTCACAAGAAAACCGTTTTCACGAAATATACAACGAATAAGCATGTCAAACTAACACACAAGCAACTAAACAGACTAACTCAACTAATTGTTCAAGAAAATCTTAAAAATTCGTTATATATTTTCCAAAAAAGCGTTTTCAAATAAAACATTAAATAGTAGACTTCACGAGGAAGTCTATTTAGTAGACTTCCCTGAAGTCTAATAGACTAGTTTTGCAATTTTCCAAATGACGAATTTTTATGAAGTCTACACGTGAAGTCTATCGAAAAAAAAGACTAGTTTTGCAATTGACCAAGCTTTGACTTTTACAAATAGACTTCATTATCGTGAATAGGCTTAAAAATGAAGTCTAACTAGAGAATGAAGTCTACCAGTGAAGTCTACAACAGGAATTAGACTTCATAAGGATTAGTTTTGCAATTGATCGAATTTTTGAATTTGAAAATAGACTTCATCGTGAAGTCTACTCCGATAAACGTTGACTATTAGACTTCACCAAGAAGTCTATCAAGAATTAGGCTTCGAAATGAAGTCTAACCCTTTATTAGACTTCACAATGAAGTCTAACGCAGTATTAGACTTTGAATGAAGTCTAAACAACATTAATAGACTTCAGGGGTAGACTTCACGATAAAACAAACTACTGAAAGTTTGCAAAACTAGTCTTTTTTGAAGCAGACTTCACATAGACTTCTCATAAAAAGTTTTTATTCTGTCAATTGCAAAACTAATCTTTTCGAGTAGACTTCATTCTGAAGTCTACGCCATATTTTTTTGTTTTCAAAGGAATATGGGTAGACTTCTACTCTCTAAATTTTTTGAAAATTCAATTGCAAAACTAGTTTGTTAGACTTCGCTATGAAGTCTAAGGACCTGCAAAAATATGAAATTCACTCAGATCTACCGGAATTTTACCTTGCCGTGATCTTAGAGTTTCAAGCAAACTTCCCCAACCGTTATAATGATCTCCCACACCAAAAATGGGAAGATCTAAGAACATAAACTTTGAAAAGATGAAAATGTGTGTTCTTGGGGTGAAAATGGAGAAGAAATTGAAGAATACAAGTTTATGAGATGATATAATGAGTTTGTATATATATTTGAAGAGTAAATCATGCATTCAAAGCTTGATTTTGGTTGAGAATGGTTGTTGGACGAATTGATGGTGATGGCATTTTCGTGAATAAGTGAAGAAGATGAGGTTTCTTTGGACCTTTTATTTTCGTATTAGACTTCACGGTTAGACTTCAAGGACGAAAGTAATGGCATTTTCGTTATTATCACAAATATGGTGAGGATAAACAAGGAAGAAAAAAAAGTGAACTACTTTTGCATTTGACCTCAATTTTTGTACTACTTTTGAAAACAGCCCAAAATATTACTCCTTTTGTTTTACATATGAGTTGTCATTTTTAGAAATGTATTTGGATGTGTTTAACTCAGAACATATTCATATACGTTTCAAATACATTTCTAAAAACGACAACTAATATGAAACGGAGGGAGTAAAAGATTTCGAATTAGGATCTCGATTTTACATTTCTTTGTAAATCAATTACCCAATTTAAAATTACCTATTTTCTGTTAAATGGAAAAAAATCAAACGTAACTAAGACAGAATCCTGAGAAAATTAAGTATAGTATCATCAACTAAGCATATGTTATTAATTTCATATGTGTGTGTATATATATAAACTTTTTAATGAACATAAATAATTTTCATACACAAAAAAAAAATTTAAGAAAGATGAGTACGAAGAAATGCATTGTAGTGATGATGGTGATGGCAGTAGTAATGGCGTCTATGATAGGAGAAGCAGAAGGAGTTTCATGCAAGAAGGGTTGGTGCTATGACTGGTGCACGGGCAAGTGTGGGTTTGGACATCCTCCAAAATACTGCGATGACAAGTGTACCCGCGAGTGCCACTGCCTCCTAGCGTCGCCTAGTGTTCAATCTCAATCATCGTCGTAATAATTTTTCCACTTATGTTATTTTGTTAATTACTTATGGTGTTTTGTATTTAAATGTTAACTATATATTGGGGCTGTCTTTAAGAGATTTCTCGATCAAACATTTGATGAAACTCAACAGAAACGCATAACGGTCATATTGGTTTTAGAATATCAATTTAAAAAAAAATATACAAATTTCAATATCTTCATTTGATATAACCATAAACATATGTATTTTATTATGTTATGTGAATCGAGGAGTTGACATGGATTATATGTTGAAATTTCAGGACCGAGACTATAGGAATGAGAAACACAAAAGGATAGATGTGATATAAAAAGTAACACAAGTGTATTTTTTTCTATAAATGGCTTCAAGTGATGTAATTGTAAGCTCACTATTATTTACATATGAATAAAAAATATATATGATATTCGCCAAAGAGCCAAAAAAACCCTTATAGTAACAAGTTTTTTAACTCTCTATTGTCAAAAGTTTCTCACATAAATTTGCTTTCACTTACACTGAAGAACTTCATTGCTATCGTCACTTTAAAATGATGCCCTTTTGAAAATAAATATTTTTTAAACTGGTAAACCTGAACCGAGATTAAGATAACCGATGCATGTAAAATGGAAATCAAATCAATATGCCGTCCATCGATCATTATCTTTCAAATGGGAAAACGGTAAACTAAGGCTTAAAGTACCATTTTTATCATATTAAAAAAAAAAATAGACATGCAACATAATGCACTGGATATTCACAAAGTGATTTCAATAATTTTGGCTCTACAATTACATTTATCAAAATAAATATTAAACGATCTCAACATATTAATGTATTTTTAAAGATCTCAAAAAAACTAATTAGACCATACTTTCATAGTAATGTATTTTTCTTTTCATAAGCCCAAGATACAATTATGACAAAAATATTACTCCTTTCGTTTCATATTAGTTGTCTTTTTTAGAAATGTATTTGGATGTGTTTAACTCAGAACATATTCATATACATTTCAAATACATTTCTAAAAACGACAACTTATATGAAACGGAGGGAGTAAAAGATTTCGAATTAGGATTCTCGATTTTACATTTCTTTGTAAATGAATTACCCAATTTATAATTACCTATTTTCTGTTAAATGGAAAAAACCAAACGTAACTAAAACAAAATCCTGAGAAAATTAAGTATAGTATCATCAACTAAGCATACTATATATATATAAACTTCTTAATGAACATATATAATTTTCATACACAAAAAAAAAAATTAAGAAAGATGAGTACGAAGAAATGCATTGTAGTGATGATGGTGGTGGCAGTAGTAATGGCGTCTATGATAGGAGAAGCAGAAGGAGTTTCATGCAAGAAGGGTTGGTGCTATGACTGGTGCACGGGCAAGTGTGGGTTTGGACATCCTCCAAAATACTGCGATGACAAGTGTACCCGCGAGTGCCACTGCCTCCTAGCGTCGCCTAGTGTTCAATCTCAATCATCGTCGTAATAATTTTTCCACTTATTTCATTTCGTTAATTACTTATGGTGTTTTGTCTTTAAATATTAACTATATATTGGGGTTGTCTTTAAGAGATTTCTCGATCAAACATTTGATGAAAACTCAACAGAAACGCATAACGGTCATAATGGTTTTAGAATATCAATTTAAAAAAATATACAAATTTCAATATCTTCATTTGATATAACCATAAACATATATATGTATTTTATTATGTTATGTGTATCGAGGAGTTGACATGGATTATATGGTGACATTTCAGGACCGAGACTATAGGAATGAGAAACATAAAAGTATAGATGTGATATAAAAAGTTACACAAGTGTATTTTTTTCTATAAATGGCTTCAAGTGATGTAATTGTAAGCTCACTATTTTTTACATATGAATAAAATATATATATGATATCCGCCAAAAAACCCTTCTAGTAACAAGTTTTTCAACTCTCTATTGTCAAAATTTTATCACATAAAGTTGCTTTCACTGACACCGAAGAACTTCATTGCTATCGTCACTTTAAAATGATGCCCTTTTCAAAATAAATATTTTTTAAACTGGCAAACCCGAACCGAGATTAAGATAACCGATGCATGTAAAATGGAAATCAAATCAATATGCCTTCCATCGATCATTATCTATTCTTACAAACGGGAAACGGTAAACTCAGGCTTAAAGGACCATTTTTATCATATTTAAAAAAAAAAATAGACATGCAACATAATGCACTAGATATTCTTAAGGTGATTTCAATAATTTTGGCTCTACAATTACATTTATCAAAAAAATATTAGACAATCTCAACATATTTTAGTAGTAAAGTATAAGATCTCAAAAAACTAATTAGACCATACTTTCATAGTAATGTATTTTTTTTTTATCAGCCCAAGATACAATTATGACAAAATTTTTACTCCTTTTGTTTCATATTAGTTGTCGTTTTTAGAACTGTATTTGGATGTGTTTAACTCAGAACATATTCATATACATTTCTAAAAACGACAACTAATATGAAACAGAGGGAGTAAAAGATTTCGAATTAGGATCTCGATTTTACATTTCTTTGTAAATGAATTACCCAATTTAAAATTACCTACTTTCTATTAAATGGAAAAAATCAAACGTAACTAAGATAGAAACCTGAGAAAATTAAGTATAGTATCATCAACTAAGCATACGTTATTAATTTCATATGTGTGTATATATATATATATAAACCTCTTAATGAACATATATAATTTTTTAAACAAAAAAAAAGCAATTAAGAAAGATGAGTACGAAGAAATGCATTGTATTGATGATGGTGGTGCAGTAGTAATGGCGTCTATGATAGGAGAAGCAGAAGCAGTTTCATGCAAGAAGGGTTGGTGCTATGACTGGTGCACGGGAAAGTGTGGGTTTGGACATCCTCCAAAATACTGCGATGACAAGTGTACCCACGAGTGCCACTGCCTCCTAGCAACGCCTAGTGGTCAATCTCAATCATCGTTGTAATAATTTTATGTTATTTCGTTAATTACTTATGGTGTTTTGTCTTTAAATGTTAACTATATATTGGGGCTGTCTTTAAATGATTTCTCGATCAAACATTTGATGAAAACTAAACAGAAATGCATAACGGTCATATTGGTTTTAGAATATCGATTTTAAAAAAATTACAAATTTTAATATCTTCATTTGATATAACCATAAACAGATATATGTATATTAGTATGTTATGTGTATCGAGGAGTTGACATAGATTATATGGTGAAATTGCAGGACGGAGACTACAGGAATGAGAAAAATAAAATGATAGATTTGATATAAAAAGTTACACAAGTGTATTTTTTCTATAAATTTGCTTCAAGTGATGTAATTGTAAGCTCACTATTATTTACATATGAATAAAAAATATAAATGATATCCACCAAAAAATCTTTATAGTAACAAGTTTTTCAACTCTCTATTGTCAAAAGTTTCTTACATAAAGTTACTTTCACTTACACCGAAGAACTTCATTGCTATCGTCACTTTAAAATGATGCCGTTTTCAAAATAAATATTTTTAAACTGGCAAACCCGAACCGAGATTAAGATAACCGATGCATGTAAAATGGAAATCAAATCAATATGCCTTCCATCGATCATTATCTATTCTTACAAACAGGAAAACGGTAAACTCAGGCTTAAAGTACCATATTTATCATATTAATATTAAAATAGACATGCAACATAATGCATTAGATATTCACAAGTTGATTTCAATAATTTTGGCTCTACAATTACATTTATCAAAACAAATATTAAACGATATCAACATATTTTAGTAGTAAAGTATAAGATCTCAAAAAACTAATTAGACCATACTTTCATAGTAATGTATTTTTCTTTTCATAAGACCAAGATACAATTATGACAGAAATATTACTCCTTTTGTTTCATATTAGTTGTCTTTTTTTAGAAATGTATTTGGATGTGTTTAACTCAGAACATATTCATATACATTTCAAATACATTTCTAAAAACGACAACTAATATGAAACGGAGGGAGTAAAAGATTTCCAATAAGGATCTCAATTTTACATTTCTTTGTAAATGAATTACCCAATTTAAAATTACCTATTTTCTGTTAAATGGAAAAAATCAAACGTAACTAAGACAAAATGCTGAGAAAATTAAGTATAGTATCATCAACTAAGCATACGTTATTAATTTCATATGTGTGTATATATATATAAATATAAACTTCTTAATGAACATATATAATTTTTTATACAAAAAAAAGCAATTAAGAAAGATGAGTACGAAGAAATGCATTGTATTGATGATGATGGTGGCAGTAGTAATGGCGTCTATGATAGGAGACGCAGAAGCAGTTTCATGCAAGAAGGGTTGGTGCTATGACTGGTGCACGGGAAAGTGTGGGTTTGGACATCCTCCAAAATACTGCGATGACAAGTGTACCCGCGAGTGCCACTGCCTCCTAACAACGCCTAGTGGTCAATCTCAATCATCGTTGTAATAATTTTTCCACTTATGTTATTTCGTTAATTACTTATGGTGTTTTGTCTTTAAATGTTAACTATATATTGGGGCTGTCTTTAAATGATTTCTCGATCAAACATTTGATGAAAACTCAACAGATAAGTATAACGGTCATATTGGTTTTAGAATATCAATTTAAAAAAAAAAATTACAAATTTCAATATCTTCATTTGATATAACCATAAACATATATATGTATTTTATTATGTTATGTGTATCGAGGAGTTGACATGGATTATATGGTGAAATTTCAGGACCGAGACTATAGGAATGAGAAATATAAGAGGATAGATGTGATATTGAAACAACCAACATTTTTTTTTTTTAAAATATTAATCAATTCTAGCGAAGGTCTTAAAAATAAATTAAATAAATAAAATATCAATAACAAATAAATCAGCTCAGCGGAAGCAAATAATAATTAAACAAGTCTAGCAAAATAATGCAAAACAATAAAACAGTAAACATCCTATCATCCCCCTCTTCAGCCTTGATTCCGCGATCACACAAATCTTTTACCTGCAACACATTGGAATGGAGTTGCGTAAGTATTTAATAAATACTTAGTGAGGCAATCACTCTGCCTACGAGCCATTTACGCAATTTACTAGATATTTAATAATATTTATAAACTCCAATAATTATTAAATACCATTTTCCAATTATTAAATAATTTTAATAATTAAAACTCAATTTCTCAATTATTAAATAATTCTCATAATTAAATAATAATTTTCCATATTTTAAAATAATTAAAATAATACCAATTAATTAAATAAATATTATTTAATTAATTAAATCCGAATTAAATCTATTTAATTCCATTAAACCAATTAAATTCAATTAAACCAATTAAATTCAATTGAACCAAGATAAACCAGAATCAAATCAATTAAATTCAATTAAACCAATAAACCAGATTAAACCACACAAACACACAATTCATCACATGAACAACCAAAATATCATAAAAATAACAATTAAAAACATAAACTCATCAAGAACAACCACAAACCAAATCTAATCTAGCAAATCACGGACCCACAGTCATGCACTCACCTTGACAATTGACTGAAACTGAAGGAAAAAGGAAGGACGATGAACAGTGCCGAATCGCGGATGAACAGTGAACCGATGAACAGTAACCGTGAACAGTACCGATGAACAGTAACCCGTGAACAGTACCGATGAACAGTAACCCGTGAACAGTACCGATGAACAGTGCCGATGAACAGTAAAATTCGAAAATCTCTCCAAAAACTCAACTTTTCTCCTCTACAGCATCTGAACTCGAAAATTCTCCAAAGAGAAGACGGCTGCACTCTTTAAACTTGATTTTAGGGCTTTCTCCACTAAACCGACCCAAACCAATTCACTTAAATTGAACCGACAAAATTCCCAATTTTTATTTTTTGGTTTATGGATGTTACAGATATAAAAAGTTACACAAGCGTATTTTTTTTCGATAAATGGCTTCAAGTGATGTAATTGTAAGCTCACTATTATTTACATATGAATAAAATATATATATGATATCCGCCAAAAAACCCTTTTAGTAACAAGTTTTTCAACTCTCTATTGTCAAAAGTTTATCACATAAAGTTGCTTTCACTTACACCGAAGAATTTCATTGCTATCATCACTTTAAAATGATGCCCTTTTCAAAATAAATATTTTTTAAACTGGCAAACCCGAACCGAGATTAAGATAACCGATGCATGTAAAATGGAAATCAAATCAATATGCCTTCCATCGATCATTATCTATTCTTAAAAACGGGAAACGGTAAACTCAGGCTTAAAGGACCATTTTTATCATATTAAAAAAAAAAATAGACATGCAACATAATGCACTAGATATTCACAAGGTGATTTCAATAATTTTGGCTCTATAATTACATTTATCAAAAAAAATATTAAACAATCTCAACATATTTTAGTAGTAAAGTATAAGATCTCAAAAAACTAATTAGACCATACTTTCATAGTAATGTGTTTTTTTTATAAGCCCAAGATACAATTATGACAAAAATATTACTCCTTTTGTTTCATATTAGTTGTCGTTTTTAGAAATGTATTTGGATGTGTTTAACTCAGAACATATTCATATACATTTCAAATACATTTCTAAAAACGACAACTAATATGAAACGGAGGAAGTAAAAGATTTCAAATTAGGATCTCG
The DNA here is from genome assembly GCA_902728155.2 of Microthlaspi erraticum. NCBI lineage: Eukaryota > Viridiplantae > Streptophyta > Magnoliopsida > Brassicales > Brassicaceae > Microthlaspi > Microthlaspi erraticum. Next base: position 134,070 of record CACVBM020001112.1, read on the forward strand.
ATTCTACATTTCTTTGTAAATAAATTACCCAATTTAAAATTACCTATTTTCTGTTAAATGGAAAAAATCAAACGTAACTAAGACAGAATCCTGAGAAAATTAAGTATAGTATCATCAACTAAGCATACGTTATTAATTTCATATGTGTGTATATATATATATATATATATATAAACTTCTTAATGAACATATATAATTTTCATACACAAAATAAAAAATTAAGAAAGATGAGTTCGAAGAAATGCATTGTAGTGATGATGGTGGTGGCAGTAATAATGCCGTCTATGATAGGAGAAGCAGAAGGAGTTTCATGCAAGAAGGGTTGGTGCTATGACTGGTGCACAGGCAAGTGTGGGTTTTGACATCCTCCAAAATACTGCGATGACAAGTGTACCCGCGAGTGCCACTGCCTCCTAGCGTCGCCTAATGTTCAATCTCAATCATCGTCGTAATAATTTTTCCACTTATGTTATTTCGTTAATTACTTATGGTGTTTTGTCTTTAAATATTAACTATATATTGGGGCTGTCTTTAAGAGATTTCTCGATCAAACATTTGATGAAAACTCAACAGAAACGCATAACGGTCATATAGGTTTTAGAATATCAATTTTTTTTTTAAATACATATTTCAATATCTTCATTTGATATAACCATCGACACATATATGTATATTCTTATGTTATGTTTATCGAGGAGTTGACATGGATTATATGGTGAAATTTCAGGACGGAGACTATAGGAATGAGAAACATAAAAGGATAGATGTGTGAAAACAAGATTTTTAATAGATTCAAACCCTCAAATCTCTGCTCATATCATCGCAGTATAGCTAAGGTATCAATCCAAATCTCGGAAAATATTGGGTTTTAAAGATGTGCAAGAAAGATTCAAGCCAAGAACAAAGACTTGGTTTTTACGAAATCCGAACGTTAAACAGTGAAATACAAAATTAGAACAATAAATTAACGGTCCAAATCCGAATTCAAAGGCAAAGGTTTCGACTTTGAGCTAAAAGACTTGAACTTTATGAAAGGAAATGAAGAAAGGCGATGGCTTTAGGTGATTTTGGGATAAAATCGAGCTAAAGGAGAAGACTTTCTTTAGAAGATAAAACCGAGTTTCTACGCTAAGGAAAACGAAAGCAAGGACTCATCACTATCGTGAATGAGCTCGAATGCAAGTTTCAAACTCAAGAGCTGACTATCATCAGTGAGCTTGTACTCAAGCAAGCTTTAAACGCAGATCCCAACACCAAAGAACCCTCTAAACAAACAGCTATCGCGGGCTAGAGAAGTAGATCCCTTATCTTAGATTTTCTAGCTCTCAAACACACTTTTGTTGTGTTGAGAGCTTGAGATCCGAGCCAGAATGATCAGAAATGGCAGGGCTTTAAGGATACTAAGAAAGGTGAAACTCTAAAGGTCCTAGCTTTAAACTCAGACTCTCCCTTTAAGCTCTCAGAACCGAATCACCTAAAACGATCTAATGACTACTCACTCATCCTGTTTGACAAACCGATTCCCATAGAGGAAAGGTTGTTAAACAAGTAAGTGAGATGCAAAGAACAAGCGAGTAGACAAGTACATGATTTAGATTAAAGGAAAAAGATCAAAGCTTACAAAGTCTAAGATCTCGAACTAGAGTATTTCTTGGGGGCAAAATGAAAGACAAATTACAAGATGCCTAAAATCTTAGGACTTTTTAGTTTATATATTGGAGACTCTAAAACCCTTTTTCTTTCCTTCCCCAAGATTTAAGCTCCAAAACTCCGCGTTTCACTTAGGCATGGTCAACTCTGACTTTGGTCAACTCTCTTCTTGGTCAAGGAAAGCTTGTAAAGCGGCAAACGGGTTCCTGATCCTGGTTCACATCCTGAATGCTCTTTGTTTTGACGTCTCCGACGCTCTGATGTACTTGCATTTTACATAGTTTTAGCACATCTTTTATGCATCTTTTGCATAGTTTTAGCTTCCATTTGCATCATATCTTGTTCCTTTTCTCTTCTTATGCATTCATGTTAGTTTTAGGTTGCATTTGCATACATATGCATGTTTGGTCCTTTGAAATAGGTCTTTTGGAGCATTCTGGAGCATATGGGACATAAGGAGCATGGAGGGACTTGGCACATGGAAGCAGCTCAACTGGATACGCAAAGGAAGAAGGGAGAAGCCATCTTGAAGACCAGCTCGACCGTCCACTCGACCAACCGGTCGAGTTCCTCAACTCGACCGGCCAAGCTTCAACTCGATCGAGCTGGAAGTCAAAGTCAAACCCGAAAAATGTTGCTTCCCCCTTGACTTTCCTTTGACCCTAAACCTAATCCTCTTGTATTTAAAGGCTCTAAGCCACGAAAAAACCACCAAGCTTTAGATTATTTTGTTTTAGCTTTCTTTTAATTTATTGTCTTTTACTTTTTAGCAACTAATCCCATCTTTGTGTTCTTGAAGCTCTTGCTTCTTGAATCCTAGATCCTGGATAATCTCTTTGTATTTGCACTTGCTTATTTCAATAAAAGTTGTTTAATTTCATCTCCTCTTTCTTATGATGTCTCTTTTATTGCATTTGCTTGTGTTTACATTCATGTGTAGTGAGTAGTTACCCATTAGGGTTTGAGATGGGATAGATTAGAGGTTTCATATGCTTAATCCTTCTAGCTTATGGTCTTAATCTAGATTCTCTCTCTTTTGGATAGATCTTAAGGCTACATGACCACTACCCCTGGCTTGTAAGTCCTTAGGCGACTCCCCACACGAAGTGATGGCATTCGCTGGAAAAGATCCACTAAGAGCTCCAATATCTCTTGCTCTAGACAATAGAGGTCTAAGGGGTTGGATGGATTAGTTTGGGCAATGATCCTATAGCCTCCAAGGTTTGATTCTCACTGGCTAACCCCCTGTTTCTGAGATCATTCCTTGGTTGATAGCCTCCACCTTGGGAAAGGGTTGGCTAGGCATTGAGAAGCCCAATATCAAGAGAAGCCTTGATACAAGGAGTTTTAAGAGCTAGATTGATTAAGTGTAGATTCCTTTGATTGCAAAACCCTGTCTTGAACCCTAATTCTCTCTTATCTTGTTAAAGTCGTCACCTTTAGCTTTTTTGTCTCAACTCGACCCTAAACTCGATCGAGCTGGTACTCTGTTCCACTCGACTCGAGTCCTTGGTCGAGCTACTTTACTGCTTTGTTTACTTTTATTGCACTGCATTTCATTTTTAGGTTGTTAGTGTTACTTCAAATCTATAACTGCTTGCTTGACTTCCTGGTTGTTTCATATTCTCATAGAGTGACAAGTTTCCCATTTTGGATTGATAACCTCTTATACTCAATGACTATGATGGTTAAAGGGAATTGTTGACTGTGTTTGTGTTTGCATCTTACCACCTTCATTTACCACTGATTGCATTCCACTCATCTCATTTCATTCTTTTCACACACACAAATCCTATCATCACGCTCCTACTTCCCAAATGGCTCCAAAGTTCCATTAAGTACCTGATTCAGACTCAAAATGCAATGTATATGCAATGCAAGTCCTAAGGAAGGTGCAAGTGTATAGATAGAGATATATGGATATAAATGTATGAGAATGAGACTTAGAAGGTGGAAATATGCATGTAAAAGTATGCTAAGATATGTTAATGTATGTGTATATCAACACCCCCAAACTTGAATCTTGCTTGCTGATGATAGGATTTTGTGGTGTGATAAGATATGAGGTGGAATGCAAACAGGGTGAATAAAGATGAATGGTATGGTGCAATCACAATCAATCAATTCCTCTTAACCATCATAGTCATGTAGTATAAGAGGTTATCAATCCAAAATGGGAAACTTGTCACTCTATGAGAATATGAAAAACAAGGAAGTCAAGCAAGCAGTAAAGATTTGGTAACACTAACAACCTAAATGAAAGAAATGCAATGCAGAAAGTAAATAAAGCAGTAGAGCAACAGCTCGACCAAGGACTCGAGTCGAGTGGAACAGAGTACCGAGCTCGATCGAGTTTAGGGTCGAGTTGAAGTAAAAAGCAATAAAGGCAGCGACTTTAACAAGCTAAACGAAGAATTAGGGTCTAAGACAGGGTTTTGCAATCAGAGGAAGCTATACTTAATCAATCTTGCTCTTAAAACTTGTATCAAGGCTTCTCTTGATATTGGCTTCTCAATGCCTAGCTAACCCTTTCCCAAGGTGAAAGCTATCAACCAAGGAATGATCTCAGAAACAGGGGGTTAGCCAGTGAGAATCAAGCCTTGGAGGCCATAGGATCATTGCCCAAACTAATCCATCCAACCCCTTAGACCTCATTTCTAGAGCAAGAGATATTGGAGCTCTTAGTGGACTTTTCCAGCGATTTCCATCACTTCCATGTGGAGAATCGCCTAAGGACATACAAGCCAGGGGTAGTGGTCATGTAGCCTTAAGATTATCCAAAAGAGAGAGATCTAGATTAAGACCATAAGCAAGAAGGATTAAGCATAAAACCTCTAATCTATCCCATCTCAAACCCTAATGGGTAACTACTCACTACACATGAATGTAAACACAAGCAAATGCAATAAAAGAGACATCATAAGAAAGAGGAGATGAAATAAACAACTTTTATTGAAATAAGCAAGTGCAAATACAAAGAGATTATCCAGGATCTAGGATTCAAGAAGCAAGAGCTTCAAGAACACAAAGATGGGATTAGAGCTCTCAAAAAGTAAAAGACAATAAATTAAAAGAAACTAAAACAAAAAGTAATCTAAAGCTTGGTGGTTTTTTCGTGGCTTTTAGCCTTTAAATACAAGAGGATTAGGTTTAGGGTCAAAGGAAAGTCAAGGGGGAAGCAACATTTTTCGGGTTTGACTGTTGACTTCTCAGCTCGATCGAGTTGAAGCTTGGCCGGTCGAGTTGAGGAACTCGACCGGTTGGTCGAGTAGATGGTCGAGCTGGTCTTCAAGATGGCTTCCTCCTTCTTCCTTTGCGTATCCAGTTGAGCTGCGTCCATGTGCCAAGTCCTCCATGCTCCTCGTCCCATATGCTCCAGAATGCTCCAAAAGACCTATTTCAAAGGACCAAACATGCATATGTATGCAAATGCAACCTAAAACTACTATGAATGCATAAGAAGAGAAAAGGAACAAGATATGATGCTAATGGATGCTAAAACTATGCAAAAGATGCATAAAAGATGTACTAAAACTATGTAAAATGCAAGTACATCAACACCCCCAAACTTGAACTTTGCTTGCCCTCAAGCAAACAAATAGAACAAGAAAGAGATGAGGTTTGAAAACAGCTGATTCAACACTTAAAAACATGTCCTCAAAAGCGATTTGCTAAATGTCCAACTTAGAGATTCTAGAATGCAACAAGGTGAGAGATATTCATTAAGATTTAACCATGCTTATCAACATCAATCCCACTTCACAGTCACTCAAACAATGCATTCAAATCAGCAAATCCCTTTAACATTCATTAAGCAAAAACAGTGAACCAAAAACATGCAAGATCAATCAACTCATTTGGTTTCAAGGGTTTATGGGTTAAGAGACAAAGAGGGTCTCTTTTGTATGGTGGTTTAGTAACAGGGATCTCTCAAGAAAGTGGCTTTGCTTTGGCAGAAGGCTAAGTGTTAGAACCAAAGATGATGCAAGAACAGCAGCTCGAGCCGTCTAATCCTAACTCGATCGAGTTCAACACTTAGAGCTTTTTAGAACAAAATCCTAACTACCCTTTTTGGCATTTCGCCTTTGAAACTGAGGAGCTTTGCTCACTTTTCTTTTAAGAACTTCCTAGGGAGAGGCTTCTTGAGGTAACATCTAGCGGTTTGGGATTTTCTAAACACTTAGGGAACTTTTCTTTCTTTTTGACACTTGAGGCTTTGCCTTCTTTTCATTCTACTTAGAACCCTTTTTACTTTCCTTTTTTAACTTCCCAAACCTTTACTAGACCCTTTTTAACACTGCCAACTCCCTGGACTTAACTAAACTCTTTTTCCTTTGGATTTTCCCAACTTTTACCACTTTTCTGGTTTTTACACCCAACTCGATCGAGCTCGAGTTGGCACCCCCAAACTTAGCCTGAAAACAATCCCAAGAGAACTAGACAACTAGAACTACTGCCCCTGCCGGTTTAAACACAACACCTTATGCTAAGCAAAGCCAAGAAAGGTTCTCACATTCGCACAAGAGATAATAAGGGGTTTGAAATGAAAAGGCTTAGGTTTAAGGTGTGGTAACTGTCTCAAAGATAGAGATCAGCTATCTGGACAAGCAAAGGGATATGAAAATGGTAAAGAATGTCCAGATATGTATGTGGTAGCCATGAGTTGAAATCAAATGCAAGCATTGGTAATTAAAGATCAAGTTATGGTTCAAATAGATAGGGAAATGCATCAAATCACAGCAATGGTTGAATGAGATGTGCATGCAGTGATATGATCAAGATAAACATGGTTCTTGCTGCTCAATCAATCTCACCCTAATGCACAAAAGAATCTAAAAACAGGGCACTCAAGAAATCGCAAATGATGGACAAGTTTTCAAAGTCAAATCAACAATGCAAGTGAAAAATGCAATCCTAAACAATCTAAAATATGAATGCAAAAAGATGAAAATATTTTTGATGATTTTTTGAAAATTTTATGATTTTTTTGGTTTTTCTATGCAAAAGATGAATGAAAAACTAAGAACAAAGAAAACAAGGTTAAATCATCTCTTGAACCCTCCCCCAAACTTAAATCACACAGTCCCTTGTGTGAGAAAAATTTAGTGAAAGATTCAAGAGGGCAAAACCAAGAAAAAAAAAACAAATGCAAGAAAATATGAAATGGTATATACAAGGGTTGGTGTTTGGATACCTCAGTGCCCCCCAAAGAACTGGGAGGCAAGGTCGTGGTCTGGAGATGGTAGACGGCCATCAGGAGCACTCCACTGACTGGGTTCGCCTCACTCGATCGAGCTTGCGGCTCCTCTTCTTCCTCCTTCTTCATTGAAGTGTGTGTGGCTCCCTTGGCCTTGGTGGAGCATGGCTAGCTCGTACTGTCCATAGGGGTTCCATCTACTCCGGGGTGCTCCTGGTAAGGCGTTGGATCGTATCAAATCCGGATCCTCAAACTGGGGCTCCTCCAGGTCAACTCGACCGTCAGCTCGATCGAGTTGAGTTTCCTCTGTTTGGACTCGATCGAGTCCGGTGGTCGAGCTGGAGCGTCTGGCCTTGAAGCTCTTCCTCCTTCTCTGTGTTGTCTTCTCCTTCCCTTGGCTCGAAAGAAGAGGCTCTGTGAGGCTCTTGGGCAGGGAGCCTCCTTGGAGTGGTGAGAAGGATCTACTCCTAAGGAATGTGGGGGCCTTCTTCTTCTTGCTTGAAGAACCAGAAACCTTCTTCTCCAAACTTTTGATCTTGCTCACCATCTTGTCCATGGACTTTTGCATCTTTCAATGGCTTTCCCTTGCCATTTGTTGAACTTTTGGAGAAGTCCAATCCTCTTGTGGGCAGCCACAACAGAGGGGTTCATCCTTGGAGCCTCATACTCCTCAAAATAATAGCACTCAGGCTCACCCAAATCCGCACTCTCCTGGACTGATCCTCAGCTCGACTCAGCTCGATCCTCAGCTCGATCGAGCTCAGGCTCCTCTTCTCGCAAATCATCCTCATGCCCAACTAGTGTACACAGGGGGTCTGAAGTCAATGTTCTCACCCCTTACTACTGTGGTGAGCTCTGGGTTAGGCAGGAGAAGCTTGGAGGGCCAACCAATGGATGTGTGAACTTGAATTGGAACCTCCCATCCAACTCCTTGTGCTCAATGAGAAGGTTGGTCTTGCAAAACTTGATGTCCATCCAACCTGGTTCAGTGGCTCTCTATCAGTTGGGTTCACTCCAGCAGCACACAAGATAGGAGTGATGAGCCCTCCAACACTTAGGCGCCTCCCTCGTTGATGTCTAGTGTTGTAGGCTGTGATCTTGTAGGTGAGGAGATGGTCAAGGAAAGGCATCAAGTTCCCTGTGTGATCTATCTCCCCTGATCCTCTTGCCATCGCTTGTGCGTGAGAGAATGGGCTTGATTCCCATGTCAAGAAACTTGAGTTCCCCCTCGTTGATGGTCCCGGTTGCCTTCCTTGCAAAGAAGGTGTTGGCAAGTGCCTTGTGCACATATCTCAACACTGGGCTCCTGATCTGAGCTGCCTTGGACCTTGAGGAAGAGTACACTCCATCAGCGATTGTAGCCCAAACCCTTTGGAGTTCCTTCTCCTTGAAGTTCCACTTGGTACCTTCTCCATAGTTGAACCCAAACAAGATCTCCAACTGCCTAAAGGTCACCATTCTCTTCTCTCCCTTAGCCAAGAACGTGATCCATCCCAATCCTTGGTCCAAATCAGCTCTATCTTCCTCTTCATACATGTGGTACCTCATTGAAGCTAAGAACTCGCAAGTGAGCTCCTTGTAGGATTCCATGTGATAAGAGAAGAGCTTGGCCAAGTGCATGTTCTTGAGAACTAGCTCCACATCTTCAAAGATTCCAAGGGCCTTCATTGTGTCAACATGTGGGTACTTGGTATCCATGAAGTCCATGGAGAAGAGGGCATTGTAGTGCTCTTGGTACATAGGGAGTTCTTCTCCTCCTCTTGTGGCTCTCTTGTGGCTCAACCTCCTCCATAGGTTCATCTTGGTTACTCTCTTGCTCACTCTCTTCAACCAACTGATTCACCTCTTCTCCTTCCTCTTCACTCTCAGTCTCATCACTTCCTTCTTCACTTGGAGAGCCATTTCCCTCCTCTTGAACAAGGTTCACTCCAATCTCAAACTCCCCTTGCTTCACTCTCACTACTAATGGGGTCATTCCTCTTCTTGGTCCTCCTCTCCTCCCTCAATCTCTCGCTCTCAGACTCTTCCTCAGAGTACATACTCCTCTGCATCAGACTCTTCCATCCTTTGAGTCATCCTCTCCAAATCGGCTTGCATCTTAAGCCTTCTTTCCCTTGCATTGCTTGATTCACCCTCAACCATTCTCCTTTGTGAAGCGCGACTTCCCTCACTGTTTGTCATCTCTGTTACACTGTTTCTTCACTAAAGTACCTGAAATGCATCAAAGATTACAAAGAATTAGAGTTGTAATGATCGGTTTGGTCAACTCGACACTCAGCTCGATCGAGTCAAAAAACTCGAGTGACAAACTCGATCGAGCTAGGTGAAAACAGAGTATAACCGAACCTAATTCAAGTATTAAGAGCTGGAAAGGATGCTAATCAATCAAATTGAACCAAGAACAACTAGTAAATGGAACAATGAGCAATTCTAGTGAAGCACTAAGCATTAATTAACAATAATGGAAATCGAGATGGAGGAATCAAGGGTTTTAGGGTTCATACCTTGCTTGAATGATGAATTGAAGAGCAGTAAACTAAAACCCAAGCAAAGCAATGAAGAACAAGAGGAAATCGCAAAAACTTAAGAGAGAGTTGAAATCGAAATTTTCTTGTGGTGAAGAGAGAGAGAGATGAGTTTCAGAAATTTAGTGTGGGAGAGTGGAGAAGTGGGTTCGATCGAGTTATGGGGAAGAGGGTGTTTGAGATGTGTGGTTGAGATTAAAAGATGAAATAAAGAGGGAACAAGAAGCTAGGGATTTTTCTGATCAATTAGGGTAGTGGGGGACCAAAATCAGCTTGTGGGACCCACTCCCTTGACCAAGAAAACGGTTATGAATTTGAAATTCAAAAACTTACCTCGGTCGAGTTGTGGAACTCGATCGAGTTGCCCTGGTTTCTAGCTCGATCGAGCTGTCGGTCGAGCTGGCTCCTTTGACACCTAAACTTAACTTATTGAAGGTTAAAACACGAAAATAGATAGAAATTGCATAAATAGAATATGTACAAGGATAAACATGGGACTTCCTCCCAAGTGAGCTTGTTTAAGGTCCCATAGCTTGACCTTTACCTTCTTAGGCATTGGTTGAGCTAGTCCCACCATCAAGGGTGATAGTGAGGACTTGAGACAGAAGCTCCTTTAGCTTGGTTGGGTCCCTGGACTGTTCTGAAGTCACCAAGGCTTTGGCTCTAGAGAATGGCCTTGATCTCCCCTTGTACCTTATCTTGTACTCAATCTTCCCATTTTCAAACTTGGTGGGGAACAAAGTCATTGTGAGCTGAGATGGCTTGACTGAAGGGGCCTGAGCTGGTGGATCCTTTTCTTTTATCCCTGGTCTTGCCTTAGAGGCTACATCCTCCCCTTCTTTTAGAGCCCTTCCTAGTGGCTCATCAAACAAAGCTTGAAGGCTCTCTTCATCAAGCACACAAGGGGCTTGAACAAGTCGATCAGCTCGTGGTCTATCAGATCGTGGTTTCTCAACTCTAGCCCTCTCAAGACGTGGCTTCTCAATCCTTGGTCCTCTCTCAACCTTATCCTTCCCAACTCTTGGTTCTTTGTCAACCCTTTCCTTCACAACCTTTGTAGCTCCATGACTCTTAGAACTGAGAGTTGGTACTGTCAATTGTGGCACAAAAGTCTGAACCTCTAGGCTGCAAGCGATATGACACCAAACTATTCACCTTGTGAAGGATCACTTCTTGCTTGTGAAAGTCTATTGAAGCGCCAACTGTACTAAGGAATGGGGTTCCCAATAACAGAGGTAGATCCTTCTCTTCTTCCATTTCCATCACAGTAGATCAGTTTGGATGATGCATTCTCCAATT